>CAOJBJ010500261.1:0-11557 GCA_948291685.1 Euphorbia celastroides | reverse complement strand
TTTTAGAAGGAAAGCACAGCAGCAACAACACCAACCGAAACAATAACCACATTCACAGAAATGTCGCTCCCTTTAATACTCACAGCAGCCGAAACATCATTATTAACAGAAACAGTGGGACTCTCCACAATAGGAGCCTTTTTCGGTTTCTCAGGCGCCGGCGCCAATATCATAGAAGCAGGAGCCCGAGCTTTATGAGCTTTATGGGCCAGAGAAGGAGCAGGAGCTGGAGGCAAATTTGGAGCAAAAAGTTCCATGGGCTGCAACACCTGATCAACCTGATAAATTGCCAGCTGATTATCACTGTAAACCATCCCCGAAACACTAGTATTCGTCACCCCTGTTGTTATGTTTACACTACTTCCCGTTGTTGTCACATTTAGCGATAACCGGCCGCCTTTTCCCGCCTGAGTTTTCAGCGGATTGCTCACGGTTTGGAACTGGTTTTGCGGTATGAAAAGAGGCACAATGTGGAACTTCACTAGCTTGACCTTATCTTGATCGGTTAGGGAGTTGAGAGTGCCCGATTTGAGGCTTGAAAAAGCAGCGTCGGTTGGTGCGAAAATGGTTATGCCGTTGTGGGTGTGGTTGAGTTCAACTCGGAGTTCATGGTCTGAGTCGGTGGCTTTTAGAAGGCGAGTGAAGGTGGAGAAATGGCCAGCCCTTTCGAGGATGTTGGCTACGTCTATGTTGTTGTGTGAAGGTGGGACTTGCACTGGCGGTGGTGATTGAAGGGGGGCGGCAGCTGGGGATTGGGATGAGGTTTTTGAGGTGAAAAGGAAGAGGAAGAGAAGTGAAATTGAGAAAATTTGGGGCTTCATTTTTGTGTTTTTGGGATTACCTTGTGCTGCCTGTAGTATTACAATTTTCAAGTGATGATATTGGTATAGCACAAGTGTTTGATGAATGAAAACATAGGGGGAAGTATATATAGTGATGCAAGGAAAATCAAATTTAACTAATTCTTATAACACAGTGATTAGTTATTGTCATAAGAAATTTAAAAAGGGTATAATTAATGAATCGAGAGGGATGTATACGAAACTGAGATTAATTTGATAACGAAATTGATGCTATAATGTCTATCAAAGGGAAGCATACGTACATATCAGTGAAAGAAGCCCATGTTTGACGTTTTAGCTTATGAAAAGGAGAATATAATTACACAATTTCGGCAGTCGTAATCTAAATATTAAAATGTCGCTTTATGTGAGACAATCAATACATTGACATGCAAATTAATAAGTGCCTTATCGTGGTTTTAGTATTTCATCTTTTTTTTTAATAATTAAGCGTTTTAGGAGCCAAAGGAGAGAAAATCAATTATTGAGTTCGCACATTTTGAATCTCCACCAAAAACCAAATAGAAGAAAAATATATTTCCGGTTCATCTAGAATATACAAGGAAAGCATAGTAGTTGGACTAACAAAAAGTTCATATAAAAAAAAATTGGATGCTTATTACCTTTGAAAGCAAACCAAGTGAAATAAATGTGTTTATGTAATAAGTTCGTAGTGGTGCACACAGTTTTAAGCAGATTTACTTACCTACAATCAATTCTGCAAGAGAACACAATTTCCCTTGCCAAATTTTTAAGAATAGCGTATTATTCCAAGTTTTCTTTGCAAGTTGTGTTAGTTAGTAAGACTAAATCGTAATATTTCTGTTATTTATGACACTTTTCAACACGTGAATGTCTATTGAACTAGAGATTTCTGTTAAAAATCCATATGGTGATTTTGTTTCAAGTTTCTCTTGCTATATATATATATATATATATATATATATATATATATATATATATATATATATATATATATAATTTCAAAAATAAAAGTAAGAAGAATAAATTAATTTAAAGGAGCGGTTTTTTGATTTGCCACCCAATATCCCCTTATCTATTTTTGATTTGTACCGAAGAATTATCTGCGCTAATCAAAGATCGGGTAGAGAGGAGGGTTTTACATGGTTGTCGTATTTGTGTCTGTGCACCTATGATTACGCATCTGTTGTTTGCGGATGATAGTTTGTTCTTTTTTGAGGCTAGTGTAACGGAGGCTGAGGTGCTGAGAAATATTTTCTGTCTTTATGAATTTGCGTCAGGTTAGAAGATTAATTTCAACAAGTCTTCCATCATCTTTAGCCCGAACGTGTCTCAACAGTTTCGCAGTGGGGGTGGTTAATTGCCTAGGGGTTCGTGAGGTTGGAGATCATGGACTTTATTTGGGACTTTCATCCTTTATTGGTCAGTCGAAGAAAGCTATTTTCGACTTCATTATTGACAAAGCAAGAAAGAAGATCCATGGTTGGAATCGGAAACATTTGGCTCAAAGTGGTAAGGAATTTCTATTGAAGTCGGTAGCTCAAGCTATCCCTACTTATGTGATGCAAGCCTTCTTATTTCAATCTCATGTCACTGATACTTTGGAGAAGATGTTTGCAAAGTTTTGGTGGGGATCTTCGGTCCACTGGCTTAGATGGGAGAGGTTGTGTCTATCAAAGGAAAAGGGTGGGTAAATTTTCGTCATTTGAAGGATTTTAACTTACCTATGCTTTCTAAACAAAGTTGGAGAATTATCTCTTCTCTGAACTCACTTGTTGCTCGGTTGTTTAAAGCTAAGTATTTTCCAAATGGGGATTTTTTCCAAAGTAACCGTCGATCTAACGATAGTTTCGTTTGGAGTGGATTATTTGCAACTAAGGATGTTTTGAGATCGGGACTTGCTTGGAGAGTTGGTGATGGGCTAAAGATTAATATTTGGAAGGATAGTTGGTTACCTTCTCTTGGGTCCTTGGCTATGCGGTCAGCACCGTCACCGGGTTTGGAGGAAGCTACTGTTAGTGGTCTTTTTGATGGGGCTCGGGGTTGGAATGAAACGTTGTTGGAGGAGCTGTTCTCGGCGGAGGAACGGGCGGCTGTGAGATGGGTGAGGAGGTCTTGGGTGTCTCAGCCTGATGAAGTCTATTGGAGTTTGGAGGATTCGGGTCATTTTACGGTGAAGTCTTGCTATTACTCACTTTGCTGTAACGCCTCTATCTTGCTTAGTAACTTTGTTTTTGACGTCTGATTGAATATTTGGAATGTTAAAGTTCCTCCTCGTGTGGTCGATTTCCTTTGGAAGCTAGCAACTAAGTCCTTGCCTACTCTTATACGTTTGAGACAGAGGTATGTTGATGTTGATGATGTTTGTTCCTTATGTGGTGATGGTTTGGAGGATGATTTTCATGCTTTGCTACGTTGTTCGTTTACTTATCCGGTATGGAATGAGGTCTTTAGCCAAGGATGGCCAATCCATATTATGTCATGCACTGAGTGGTGGGCATGGGTGTCGAGTAAGGGTGCGGATATTTTGGCAAATCATCTTGTATCCTTTGAGCCATTTAGGCGAGACGTAATCATTTTGTATGGTATCAGAAGTTTCGTCCCCACTCACATGTTATTAGACACGGGTTAGGATTTCTTTGGGAATGGAGCTCGGTTAATCAGGTATCGGTTTTAGGACTGAGATCACGGCCTCAGGTAGTGTGGCGGCCTCCTATGCAAGGGTGGCTGAAATGCAATGTCGATGCGAGCCTCTTTGATTCAGGTAATTCTATTGGACATGGTTGTGTAGTTCGAGATAGCACTGGTGGATTTGTTGCAGCGCGTGTTTGTACTCTTTCGGGAGGTGGTTCTCCATTCATGGCGGAGGCGATGAGCTGTAAGGAGGCGTTGAGCTGGCTTAAGGAGAATAGTTTCGATAATGTTATCATTGAGCTTGATGCGCTTAATGTGGTTAATGCCATCAATAACCAAATTAAGTTCGCCTCCCTTATAGGCTTTGTTTTACAGGATATATTGTTTACATTTGTTGGAACAGTTTGTTGCTTGTCGTATTGTTTTTGCGAATAGGTCTGCGAATCATGTTTCTCATGCCCTTGCTAGAGCAGCGGGTTCTTCGACATGTAGAGGGAGATGGTTCGATGTTTGTCCACCTTTTATTAGAACTGTATTTGGTTCTATTTAATTTAATGGACTCTCTTTCAGTCAAAAAAAAGGAGCGAGGAGAAACGCAATTTGAGAGATGAATGTAATTATGGAAAAATAAATTAAATACATAATGAATTAAGAATCAAATAAAAAAGAGTACACCATTAGCCTTTGGTCAAGTGGTACATCCATATTACTTGGATGGGGATGACCGGGATCGAACTTTGGATCCTTCAAAATCTTAATTCTAAAAAAAAAGAAGAGTACAATTTCTCGAAATAATTTCAAAAAACAAAGAAAAGAAAGGATGACGTAGAAAAACAAATATAAAATTTTGGAAGATCTTACACCAGACAAACGATCAAAAGAAGTAAAATGAAATATCACACATCATTTCACCGCCGCCAGGATACGGCGGAGCCATAGGTCAGCTATATCCAAAACTCCAAGCCATAATCAACGGATATACATTTGCACATCGAAATTATTCAACATCACTCTCACGGTATCACCATCTCCATTATTTAAAGAATAACAACCAATCCCACAATTCCTATTGCAAAATCCCACCCATCAAAACAACTGCAACCAACACCAAATTCTTCTCATTCACCGCAAGACTTAGAGCAGAAGAAATATCTTTGGAAGCAGTAGGACTTTCCAACAATGGAGCAGTTTTTCCCTTAGGAGGCTCATCCGTTGCGGGTCCGGGAGCCGGAGCTGGAGCCTGGAGGCTTAGGAGTAAAAACATCAAGAGGTAACAAAACCTTGTCAATCTGATAAATAGCAAGCTGACTATCAGTGTACACAGTTCCAATAACACTCGCATTCGTCAATCCTGTTGTTATGTTCACAAAATTCCCAACTGTAGTAACGTTTAACGACACCCTGTTGCCAGTTCCAGCTTGTGTTCTTACAGGGTTTGTCACTGTCTGAAACTGGAGGGCGATATAAGCCCTGGAATTACATGAAATTTCATTAATTCGACTTTCTGTTCGTCGCGCAAGGTATTGAGAGTGCCTGCTTTTAGGCCTGAAAAGGTGTTGTCATTAGGGGCGAATACTGTGACTCCATTGTTGGTGTTGTTTAGCTCTGAGAGAAGCTCGGAATCCTCGTGGGTGGCTTTTAAAAGGCGGATTAAGACGGTGAAGTGGCCGGCTTTTTCGAGGATTTTGGCCACGTCTGACGGACCTGGAGTGGCAGCTACTACAGCTGACAGCGGTTGTGATGGAGGAACTGGCGGTGGCTATGCCGGAGCGGATGCCGGAGATTGGGCTAATGTGGTGGAGCAGTGAAGGAAGAGAAGGATAAGAAGTCGTGTAAGATTCATTTTTGTGATGATTATGGAATTGTGTTAGAAGAAATTGATGTGTAAAGAGGAGATGGAGGAGAGGTTGTGTTATTGTTATTGATGATAATTCTACCGAGTGAATGGAGGTTATATAGTTGAATTAGGTAGAATGATGAAATAATGTGGATATGTAATGTGGTGGAGGGTAATGGAGAGATATTATATCAGCTACCTTGCTAACATTAACTAGTTAGCTTAAAAATTAAAAAAAGCATGATAATATAGAGTTAAATTGGAATGAATGATCTTGGAGAATATATGTGGACAACGGATTATGTTGGGTCAATTAATATGCGATTAATCTTGTGTGTTTGATATGTATATGTAACATAAAAATAGAAAACAAATATGTTGTCTTTGAAGTTGGTGTTTCAAATATGCACTTCATTCAATTTTTGCTATGTATGTCGGGATTTTATAGGAGGTACCAGGTGGTTAAGAGTACTCCCTAATCCAATGGCTCATTTTTTTTATGGGCCCACACTCTTTTCAATTTTTATTAAGTTAAAATCATTCCAAAAAAATCCTCACCATTGAATCTAAAACCGATACTAAGTACCGGGTACCGTATAAAAAATCTCATGTATGTCATATAAACGGAAGAAAAATAGACAAAAAGGTAATTAAAAATTCAATTGAAGGGAAGCAAACACTTAATAAGTATATACTGTTGGATCAGCTTCGCTGATGAAAGCAGCTCACTGAGGAAGGAGCACGCTGATGGACATTGGTGAAGACAGCTCACTGACAAGGGAGCTTGTTGATGGACCTGGTGAAGGTAGCTCGTTGACAAAGTAGCTCGCTGATGGATCTGTTCGCTGGTGAAGGCAACTCGCTGAAAGAGTTCACTGATGGATGCGCTCGCTGATGGATTTCGCTCTGACATTCACTGAGAAATCAAGTATCTCAGCATGGAAATCAAATACACTAAAGTTGCTCTCGCTGAAGTTCTCACACGTGGAGCGTTAAATACAAAATAGCTTTCTCTTACTGACAGCTATTATCTTCCGACAAAAGTGGAGCGCATTTAATGCAATTTGACAGAGAGAGGACGTGTGAAGCAGAAAGAGGAATGACGCATCTGACAACTGAAAAAGCGCATTACCTACTTCTGCGAAAGCAGGAAACCTTGAGAAATGTTACACCAATTAAAATCCAATAACTCAAGGTCAAAGCTTCAAAAATCAAAGGATTGCAGAATAGACCATTCTTCAAAGTCTTAGTCCGGTTCAAAAGTATTCGTTGTGAGGAAACGGAAAAATTGTTTAATCTCAGATTAGCAAATTTGAACGTTAAGGTTGCAACGACTATATTTTAAATCCGTGTATAAAAGGAGAGAAGGTCGAAGAAGAGAAAGAGACGAGAATTCATTGAAGAGAAAGAAACTCGGTTGAAGGCCACTTCTCGTCAAGCTCTCATCAAACCAGAAAATACTTAGAGAGAGAAAGAGAGTTAGAACAATTGATTTTTAAATCTGTTGTAAAAGCTTCTTCACTCAGGTGAAAAGCTAAAGTGTTTGTAAACACTGAGTAGACTGTTGGAAAGGGTATCCATCAGTTTGGGTTAGAGCATAGGATATAAAGGAGGGTACTTTGTATCTGAAAAGCTCTGTGAGAGAATAGGAGAGAGAGAAGGGTACTCGATCTTTGGAAAACTCTGTAAGAAGGCTTCTCCGCCGATAAGGAGACACTAGTGGATTAAAGCTCGGAGAGGGTATCCGGAGACTGGAGTAGGCACGGGCTGCCGAAACAGGATAAATCTTGCTTGTGAAATTTCCTTACTGAGTCTGTCTCTCACTTCCCTCTCAGTGCCGCTGAGACTTCCAGCACGCTGACAGTCCAAACTCTCAGCGCCGGGATCAGCGTCAGCTAGGAACTCTACTTCCGCTGAGACACGCCTGACTTCGCCCCAGCGTGGGGACCAACAAAGGTCAATATTCATATGCGACAGCTTTGGAAGTCCATACTTCAATTGTAATCTGTCTATAGCTGATTGTTGCAAATTTGTGAAAAATAAGATCTTTCTGGGTTCGACGTTCATCAATTCTTAGTGAGGAATAATTGGATGCTTAATATATCTAAAGTATTCCTATTGTATATATTTTAAAATTTTGTTCTATTTGTTACATTGTATGGTGATAGACAAAACAACTCTACATAAATCTTCTTTACATTGTATATTTTTCTATTCTGAAAGGCGTGTCTAGAATGCAATTTTAATATTTCTATTCATTTTTTGTGTGCATCTTATATCATCATTTTTTGATATATATTTTTTTCATAAATTATCTACATTCATTATAAATAAACATAAAATGTAACATTCACATAGGGGAAAACTAAATGAAGTTGCTACTTCGTTTAAAAATGATTGTATTACATATTTTCTTCATATTTTAACCGGAAAGCTAATGGAAAAAATTAACAAAAAATCCATAGAATGGAAAAATTTCTGATAAATTGAAAAATGAACATAATTGAAATTGTTAAAACTAAAGAAATAGGACACTGAAAAACAAAACAAATAATATTGCGTCATGTGAATCCTCGAAAATAGAAAGAGTTGTAATTTTCAAGATGATTTTACATGTTGAGAAAAATGAGATAAATATGTTTGTTTACTTTATTTTAAATAAAGTAAATATAATTTTATTGATTTCACTATTAAATTAATGATGGACCTCGTACAATCAATAATAAAATTAATAAAATTAAAGTAATTTTATTTAAAATAAAATTACCTTCAAATCTCACCTTAACAGTAGGAGTTGTGATGTCAAAGATCAATATGCGGTCCAGATTCGATCCTACAAACCTATGACGCTGTCGGTGGAGCCTTTAATCAAATCACCTCCACGCTCCCTTTTCACACGCTCATCACCGTCTGTTTCTTCTTATTTCCGCTCCTGCCATTCACGCGCCCCTTCTAACAAAATACCTTCAACATCCACCTCTATCTTTTTTGCCAATTATCTGAAAATGCATTTTAAAAAAAAACAATGAACATAAAATTTTATATAAAACAAATTTAACTGAATTGAACGGTTTTGTAGAGACAAATTGGAATCCTTCCTAATTACTTTTTTTAGTTTTTATTAAATGATATTTTAGAAATTTTCACTCATATTAAAAAATATTAATTAAAGATATAAATTTATTAATTTACTTTCTATTTAATATGCAAATCTAGTCTAATAAATTGAATACAATTAAAACGGTATAATTAAATAGGAATAAGATGAAAAAAATTAGATAAATGTATTTATAGAAATTTTAGACTGACATTTAAAAAGAAACATAGGAAATTTAAGCAGTGGTGGAGTCAGTATTTCTATTTTGGTGGAGCACAATTACACATATATATAAAGAGAAAAGTATATAGAAAGTTATTTATATAAAAAAGAAATAATTAAAAAGGGATAAAAAGAAATAATTAGAAAAGGAGCAAGTTACTTATGAAAAAAAAAAGAAATAAGTAAAAAGTGAGCTAATGGAGAATAATGAAAATAATATGGAAAAAAATGCAAAACCTAAGAATGGACCCTACAACATATGGAGTGAATCCTCCTTGCATCTTTATGGAACCAATATAAAACTTATTAATATATGGAGTTATTAAAAAATTGATTTACTTAAATATTAATTTTTGGGTGTTCGGAGGGTGTTTGGTGAGGCACTTGCTCCTTGTGCCCCCACTTCTAGTTCCGCCTCTGAATTTAGATAAAAGAACACTCAATAAAAATCGAAGGGAGTACAAGTTATCAAACTAAAAGTAAAACTTATCATCCGTGCAAGATAAATTTCATTCATTGTTAAATATATGAGGATTTTAAGTGGAATTGTTCTTTCGATAGCTAATTCAGAAAGTTCATTAAACACCATTTTTGAAAAAATATTTTTTTGGACGAGATATTGTTACCATCTATACTAATTAAAAGAAAACAAATTGATACTGATTTTCCAAAATAAAATTTTATTAGATCAAACAAAAGTTTAAAAATGAAACTTTCTGAAATATTGTTATTGAAAATAATTTCGAATTGCCCTAAATTTGGATTATTATTCTTTATCCACCGTGAACTCTAGCACCCAACAAGATATATCCAAGTCTTAAAACTTTTTGAACATTCCTAACAAATGCCTTTTTGTAATTGTTGGTGAACAAGGTTAAGAGTGATGGTCTAATTAGGAAGGAAAAAGCAACTTCACAAAAATGCATTTGGAGTTGGTGAAGAAAAAAAATTTGAAAGGGGCTACCAACCGATATGAGAATATTTTCTTTTTATGGAGATGACAAGTGTATGGCCAAAATATCTTTCATTTTCACCCACCAACCCAAAGATTGCTACATTCTATTTTACTTCTACCTTTCTTCCGTTTTAAAACAACTACAAGTAATTGTCATCACCAACTTAATCCATCTATTTTGACTTTGACACTTTATATATTATTCTTTAGTTAGAAAAAAGGGGCTGCGTCGCTTTGGTGGGCTGGGCCTGCAATCAAACCACCCAATCTCACTCCAGCCAACCCATGTAACATTTCTAGTGGCCCATGAACTTTTGAAGGATAGGGAGATAATTTAGATTCCAAGTAAAAGTTACTATGCTATTGTGTACTTAGTTTCTGTTTGGCATTGCTATCAGAGCTGTTGTTCTTAAAAGTTGGTTTTATAAACTTTTCATATAACATCATTTTTGGGATTTTGACATTGCATTTTGATCGTTTATATTAAAAAGTTGAGAACTGCCAAAACAACTTTCCCAAAACTATAATCTGCTGCTTTTAAGGAAAGCTTTAAAATGAAACTTTTAGGAAAAACAATACCAAACAGTCCTTAGATGCAAAGTCAATCCTACAAAACTTAATTACAATCAATCAAATTGTAGACTAAATTTGTTCAGTATCAACATCCAACATAAATGAAAATTACACATGTATATGAAATATCATTACACAATTAATGAAACTATTTGTGTGCCTTAAATACATTATTAGAATGGTACCACAAGGCGAATGATATTTTTAACTAATTATAAATATTTTTAAGATATTTGAAAAAATCTTTTTTGTGATAAGTAGGTCGCCATAAACACATCAATTCGTCAAAAGTAGATTTTGTAGAAATCATACTTTTAAATGTTGGAGTTATCCAATCTGAAGCAAAAATATGAATAACTCATCAAGGTTTGAAGAAAACAAATTCTCAAAGTCAAGGAAAAAGAATGAATTTCCAGATCATGAAACTGAGAAGTTTTCCAGAAGAGTTTCAAGAAACCAAACTCCTGGAACAAAGACTATGACGGAGGTCCGGAACAGAAGAAACTGAGGATCCGGAAACCAGAAATGCTTAAGACTTAAACTACACAAGCTCCAAAGCCTAAATGAAGATCCGGACTCTATGCAACTCCAATAATGAGACAAAGATTCTGCACAGAAGAGGAAATCAAGAATCTGGACATGACTCCAGGAGTTCAAGCTTCAGTAGCAAAATTGTGTATGTCAAGACAACAAGCCAGAAAAGATGAAGAACAGCTTCCAACGATCTCAGAGCCATCAAGGGAAATCTCAAGCATATCTCAGTGTTCAATCAATACAATACTCTGGAAGAAAGAAGCTGCGGTTAAGAAGAAGGAAAGCACTAGTGACAAAGGTGCAAGTAAAAGGAAAGCAGTAGTAGATCCGAAGCAAACTTCTTAATCAAAGAAGAAGATCTGGACTCTACACAGCTCCAGAGGACAAAGACTGAAGATCTGGGCGCTACATAACTCCGGATTTGGAAAACTCCTTAATGACTGATCTTGAATAAAGCAACATGCTTAGGAGAAGTCTCAAGCAAATTCCAAGATGCAATTAATTATTCTCTGCTGTATGATAAAGGGAAGCAGTAAAAGATCCGAATCAAGCTTCACAGCCTAAGAAGAAGAAGAAGTAGATAGGTCCTTAATGTAATATGTTAACTATCTTCTTAAGCTTCTTGTAATTGTTGTTTTACTATTATACTTTGTACTTGTAATCAAAACTTCATTGGTGTTAACATATTGTTAACAACAAAAGTATAATAGTGGAATTCAGAATACTCATCACAATCTGCTTCATTCAAAGTTGAAGCAATTAGGCTGAAATTATGGGGGAGTAAGTATCTAATATGTCTAGGATTGTGGGGGAGTGTGTATAAGATATTATTGCTGTTATTTGTTTGAATCTTTTCCTTAGGATTTTGTTCTCATCAAAAG
>CAOJBJ010499436.1:0-12150 GCA_948291685.1 Euphorbia celastroides | reverse complement strand
ATGTAAACTTCTATGAAACAACAGGATCTCTTTGGCAATTTCCTGCTGGATTCCACTCTTTGTCAAATACCTATATTAAATAATTGAATTTTATACGTTTCCATAGCTTTACTTCGATTATATTTAAATTTAATCCCAGTTGCATACTTGATTTCGGTGACTGACTCTTCCAATTGGGATGTTTTTTTTTTTTTTACGTTTACAAGGTTTGAACCTGAAATCTTATGTTAATTGATGGCTTAATGCAAAAGTAATTTCTTAAACTTGATAACTTAAAACTTCTAGGAGGTGTCGTCCTTAACTTTGAAAAGTTTCCACCTACCCCTTTAAATTTGGGGCTTTTTCAAAGAGGACCGAATCATTTTAAAACCACATGATCAAAGTGTTTATAATGAATTGATACTTAACGAAACCTTATCTCTTTTCCATTAAGATATAGCTGAAATAATTCTCAGATCTTATTTGGACTTAAAAGGATCGAGTCCTCTCTAAAACTTTCCCTAAACCAGGTAAATTTCACTTTTCAGCTCTTTCAGTTATACGTGTCACAATTTGAATAGAGTGAAATTAGAGAAATTATATCGTGGTTCTGGTCCAAAATTGAATTTTGTATCCAAAGGCAAATTTTCACTCAAGAATTTCTGTTAATTAAAAATAACTCCCCCTTCCTTATTTCTAGGATTGTTAAACGTATTTATTTTACCTTTGGATTTAAAATTCAATTTTAAACTAGAACCATTGTATAATTTCTCGTGAAATTAGTAGAAAATTGACATCTTCGAAAAGTAAACCAATAATATGGGTGACACGTATTATTGAAAAGGGTTTGAAGAGTGCACCTTTATCATGTTTGATGAGGCAGATGGAAACTTTTCAAAAGTCTAAGGCAATTTTATGGAATACTGTAAACCTTAAATAATTGAATGGGTTCAAAGGATGGGAACATCTTGGGAAGTGTTAGGTCGCATTATTAATATGAGCCATTTGTTTAGTCCATATGTCCTAAATTAGAATATCTTTCACCGCCTTTTGCACGTATTTATATAACTTTGTTATTAATCTTATATTTGTTATTTAGCTTTGTGTCATCAAGCTCTCAATTTTTTTGTTGGATAAACTTTAGTCAATGATTTTTGTTTAAATTAAGTCAAGTTTTTGGTTTTAGTTAATTTTTCATTTTACTATTTATTATTTGACCATGTCTTCATCAACAATGACAACACTAACAATATATTATGGAAACAGAACAATGTCCTATATCAACAATGACAAAATATGTTTCAAACAATATACATGATGATAATAATGAGATCCCTTAAATAAGAGTCGATTTAATATTGTTTTCTAAAGACTAAATTCATTTTTTCTAAAAGAAATTTGTGAAAAAAAAATTACATACCAAACTAGTCCTGAGTATTTATTTGAAAGGTACATCACCAAACTTTGTCA
Source organism: Euphorbia celastroides (assembly GCA_948291685.1). NCBI lineage: Eukaryota > Viridiplantae > Streptophyta > Magnoliopsida > Malpighiales > Euphorbiaceae > Euphorbia > Euphorbia celastroides. The sequence continues at coordinate 10,701 of CAOJBJ010499436.1, read as the reverse complement.
AATATCATGTCTTCATTAATGTCAAATAAACTCACATCTTAAAAATTGTTTCCCTTCATTTAACATTATAGCTCCAATATAGTTTTTATCATATGTTCTCAATTTATTACACATTCTAACTAGAGTAGTCATAGTTTCTCACCGCCCATGGCTATACGACTTTAGTTATTATTCTTTCATCTCATTCTTAACATGTGCTACATCAGCATTTTGATAATGCAACAATTTCTAGTTCTGTCCCTTTTTATATGGTCGGTCATTCATGTAAGAGTCTCTTTATTTCACATTCATCCTTTGAATATGTTTCGTTTTAGTTATTAAAAAAAGGCTGATTATGTTGTGTGTATACCAACACTACATCATATATCAAATTTAATACATGTAACTCATGATTTGTCTCATCTATAGTTATGTTGTATATAAATAGCATCTATCATGAAACGTGGTCGCCTATACTTATTCCATAACTGCAACAAAACTTCTTAACTCTAGTATCATTCATCTCCATATAACAACATTTAGTGATAAGTGAGATATTACTATCCAAATCCAATAGACAAAATTTATAGAAGCAAATAGAGGCAGACAAGCCAAAATGAACTTTGTCAAGCTCAAGTTTGGTTTGTTAAAATCTTATAGAATTCAAACTTGATCAAAACGAGATCGGACTTAGTTCAAAACAAGCTTGATTAAACTTTAATTTATTCAAGCTGTTACATGTTCATATAACTTTTTAACGAATTCAATTAAGTTTTGATTGTGGTTGGAAATTAAATCATGGTTTGACCATATTGGAGTATTTAGTATTTGAAATATATTTTAAATATCTCAAAATATTTAAAATACAATCCAATAATATATTTTTTTTTGTACATTTATTATTCATTTTATATACTTTTTTAAATTGTTATATATTAAATTATAAAGAATGAAACAAATAAGACCAAGATGGGCTTAGGATTAAAACCCAAATCAACTTTACCTTACTGGACTAGGGTTTCGCCATTAACGGCATCCTTGAAGCTTTTGAACATATCGAATTCCTTTCATAGCTCATACTCGAGCTGCCAACTGAAAGCTGCGATCTTCAATGAGCCAGTTTTTAAATTTGGAGGATGGCAACATTTTGATCGACGCTCATGTCCCGGGGAAGCTGTCTTCAAGCTACAAGTTGGTGCCCTGGTTGAATTGGGACGAATGGGAATCTGTTAGGTTTTCACTATTCTCCGATTCTCCAGCTTCTGCCATTAAAAGAGTATGATCCTGGAAAATGTTACTTTCAATTCTCTCTTCAACCTTTCTGTTGCTAATAATTGTGTTAGATTACGTTTTGATCATTTTTATCAAATTACCTGCTATTCTTTTTGGAGTTCAGATATCAACTTGGCGGAGCAGAGGATGCCTACCGGTTGTAGTTGATGTTACAGCTTCACTTGTTGAAATTCAGCAAAAGGATCCTTTTTTCAGGTAAATCTCTGTATGCCCAGGTTGAAAAAATAGTTCTTTCTGGATTGCCATTGATTTGGACTTCAAGGAACATCAAATGTAACAGAAGCAGTAATGTTATGTGTTAAGGTTCATTTGGTGTTGTTGTTTTGGGGTTCTTTTTAATGCTTTATGGATATCACAAGTGATATTGCATTTGCATATTGCAGGAAGGATGCTCCTATTGATGCTTTACATTCCGAACAAATTTTGGCAATGCTATATTCAATGGCTATCTTGAGGTTAGATTCCTGACTTGGCTCTGTCTTTCTTCTCTTGTAAATATATTTCCATCAAATGTACATGGATTTTGTTTTTCAAGGCTAGTGAACTGTGTTGTTGAGAAGACTCGGAAGAAAACTGAAATTTCGATCGCTGAAGCTGCTGCTGCAATTGGGATTCCACGAACGCTCATTGACATTCGTCATGGTAAGGTGTTTAATGTTTACCAATAATCAATGTAGTTATGAGAATTGAAAGTGCTTTAGATGCCGTTTTATATTGTACTTTGCGGGATCTTTTCCTTGAAGGGAATTAATTTTAGTTTCTCCTGTCACGAGATTCCTTGCTGACATATTTGAAACTGTTGTGCAACTTAGAAATATTAGAAATGTGATTAAAATGATGTGTTGATTCTCTTGAATGCTTCTAGTCTCACATGTGGGCATGTATGACTTTTCTTCAAGTTCTTCTGTCCTTTAGTTCAGTTTGTGCAATAATACTCTTGATATGGTTTAGTTTGAGTAAATTGACAACTCATATGTTTGATATGTGATGTTTTCCTGTAGAGAGTTCTCACCGTGATCTTCCTTCACTTACCCTAGTTCGTGATTCAGCAGTTAAGGTTTGCCTTCGTGAATTCTGTGTTATTAATTGAACGCCATGTTGTAGCATCAAATGTCTGTATGTTGTGGTTTTTAATGAGTGTATTATCTGTGAAAATTGTAGGCAATTAATTGGTTAAAAGCTTATTATTGGGAGCCTCAGATGGAATTGATTCCGTACCAGAGAGATGGAAGTTCCGAAATCAGGAAAGAAATCAAATCAAAACTCCGGCAATTGGCATCAAGTGGTAATGAAGTTAAGGATTCCCAGCTTGAAGCTTCACCAATCAAAGGAAAAAGTAAGTTTGGTTTTTCCTTCTTTTTCTGTTTCTCTTCTTTACCCTCATCATTAGTTCCTCTGGAAAGGACATCAAAACGTGCTTCTTATTTAGCTGAATCTCTTCTTATTGTAATTTTATCACTCTTTTCTTGACAACAGATTTGTTCATTTTTTTCACTATTACAACTACCGATGATGTTCTAGAATTGACTATGATAGAGAGGGCAATTAGTTATTAGTTATTTCCATATTTTCTTTTGTGCTGAGCTGTCAATTGGGTACGGTTTGGCTCTGTTTTTTGTTTATATAGGTAACTAAGGAGAGGAGAGAGGATTAAGCAAGTTTAGTGTGATAGAATTCTGCAGTAGCAGAGGCTCCTTTTGGAGAGGGAAGGTTTCTTCCTGTGGAGGCTTAGGCCTTTTCATTATGTTTTTCTTGTATTCAGCATTTTCCATTTCAATCAATACAAATCTCTTAGTTAATCTTCTATTTTATGCTTTTCTGCTCTATAATTCCTATCAGACTAATATTCATGATTGATTGTAGTCTTTTAGTTATTGAAGATGTTCAGGAATTGACTAATATTCGCGATTGATTGCAGTCTTTTAGTTATCTTTCTATTTTCTATCTGGTGGAGTATGTGGTGGACAGTGTTCTACTGTTCTTTGAATTGGGTTAAGACTATCTTGAATTAATTCCAAAGCATACTTAAGTGCTGCTACTTTGTATGTTGCAATCTTATTAAATATCATCATTTTAGAACATCAAAACAATATTTGACTGTACTAGCTCTTCACACTTATGGCAAGCTATCTATGCATATCAAAATACAAGGGTATGCCATTGCTCTGGTTTCTATAAAAAAAAGCTGAAATTTTCTGCCTTTGGGATTTTTTTTCCTTTCAGATTGTGATTAATTCGTACCATGAGTTAGAGTTATTCTGTGGTTAGTTATGTTTTTGCCATAATAGAGGTAACTAACTACAAACAGTATTATCAAGTTAACCAGAAAAATCAAATTTTTGCTTTGCTTACATATTCAATTGAAATTCTTTCTCCACATGTTGTAATATGTTTATCATTGTTTATGTCTAATGTATTGATCATAGTTCATTTTTGAGACACCAGAAATGATTATATACAACAACAACATTACCCCAATGCCTAACAAGGCTCCCGCGCAAGCAGGGTAAGGGGGGGGGTCGGGTGTACACAGCCTTACCCTTGAGCTAACAGAGAGGCTGTTTCCAATTGACCCAGAAGTGAAGATGTAACAGCTATCCGTGACTTCACAGTAAAAGAAGTTCAGACAGTTTAATGAACCATTTTGCTTTAGTCCATTATAATCCAAAGCCAAAGAATGGAGAATCTTTGGCCCATCGAAACAATTGAAAAATTGCTATTGAAAACCAATTCTAATAGCTCCGATTATCAAATTTGGTAAATAGACAGATCTAAACGGTGGGAGTAAAGACAATGAAGTATGCAAATGCTTAAAATGTTTCTGAATTTCGAATGGTAACTTTTAGCTTTGATGATTGCTGCATTGTTAACGTCGATGTCAGTGTCCACATGGATAATATGCACCAGAATTGAGATGTGCTAACGGTAATTACATTTTTCGTTCAGGTATAAAGAAGCAAAACACAAAGATCTTGAGGAGTCTTCGCCATCTATATTCTTCCTTCTCAGCTGAAGTATTATCTGTATTGCTTGACTTATTGTTGAAGTCTCTAGAGTCCTCGAACTTGATGGGGCTTACAGAAGATTGTCAAATTGGGCAAGAACTTGATGATTGGAAAGTTGTGATAACTAAATTATCGAACAAGGAACCCGAATTAGTTCCGATGCTTCTCAAGGCCATTCTAAGCATGATTGAAGCTGAAGAAGCCATCAGATGTGAAACAGGTTGGAACAAACATCTGCTGATTCTAATTCTCGAGCATCACTAAATTTTACCATTTTGCCTTGCTTTCTTATTTGTGATATCTGCTGCTTATAGGAACGGATTTCTCGTCGAAGGTGCCTAGACCAGAAACGGGCAAAATCGAACAACTTTCTTCTTTGTTTACATGGCTCCTTGAACATCTGAAGCTATTGAAGCCCTTCAGGAAGAAAGATAAAAAGGCGAAAACTGAGGTTTCTGCTTCAGAAATGAACAAATTGAACGCAATTCTCAAGGATTTGCTTCGAAAATGTCTCGTGATCTCATTAGGAGGAAACAATCAGCTTATGGAATCAGCATTGCAATTCGCTGAGCTTATCGGTGACAGCCATTTAACAGAGAAAATCAGCAAAATAAAGTTGCCAGATTTATCAAATTCAACCAACCCTGAAGAAAAAAGTTTTCTCAAGAGTTGCAGCAATAATACTCATGTCCAGCTAGGCAAGGCTATCCTGCACGCTGAAAAGAAGCTAGAATCAGTAAAACTTTTAGCTAAGCGAAGAACCGTCCAAGGTAATTCTGGAATCTCAGGAAGATGGAATGTGGTAAGATCATGGAATTCATGTCCAATTGGTATGCTGCCTCGAGATCTCGGGTCTTCTGGGTGCCTTCCTGTTCTTGACATTAATTATAATTATAACAGTAAGTCGGTTAATTCGTCAGAAAATCCTCAAACATTCGAAGATTTAGAAAAGGTAAGTTGTGATAAAGTTGGCAAGAAGAGGGGGCCTAACTCTGAGGATTTGGTAGATGAACAAACTGTTAAGAAAATGAGAGAAACAGCAGAGAATTGTGAATCAGATGTTGAATTCAAGGGATATTTGATGATAAATGGGGTCTGGAAGAAAGTCAGACAAGAAGAATTAGATACTATCAAATCCGGTGTAAGAATTTTGGTTTAATTACTCTAATTTATTGATCTAAAAATATTTTGCCTTTTTCTCTTCGAAAGTCAATCCACATCAGCCCGAAAAAACTATTTTTTTTCCAAAAATCTGCATTTTGTGATACCTGAAAATTCTCGATAATGTGGTCGAGTTGAAATGTAATGGAGGAAATCCCGGCAGGGGCGACCTGAGAACACATGAAAACTGGATAACAAGTACCGAAAAGGTATAATGCAATGTTCACATGTGATCTCATGCCGCTCCTGTAGGAATCCTCCACATTTTGACCAATGCTTTTCTTTCTACAAGTGTGATTCTGGATTTGTTGCAATGAGGGGTTTGATTGGTTTCCAAGTATGTAGGGTATATATAATGAACACCACTAGTTATTTTATGTACTACACATGAAAAGTGTAGTGGTACTTTTTCTTGTTATTTGTTTGGTAGTAATGAGATTGCAATACAAAGTTGTACAAATTGTACTTCTTTAGTTGAGCATTGGAGAGTGGATCGTTGTAGTACAGATTCATCAAGCGCCAACTTTATGAATTGGCAGAATTTTAAGCCTTTTGGCTGACTCGGTATTTATATTTAGACTGTTAATGTCAATTATCACGACCCTAGTCATAATCTAATGGGTGAATTTTGGTCGTGTATTTTTCATGCATCTTGTCACATTTGCCCGTGTTTGTTATGAGAAAATGATGTGTGGACTTGTGAAATCGAGAACTTGTAAATAAACCAAAGCTCCCTCGTAACCTCCCTTTTTAAATTCCGAAGTAATTCCTTTGGTGCAACATTGTGTTTGGGATTGTTGTCCCGGCTTTCGATCTTAAAACTTAAAAGTCGCTTTCATTAACTTTTCATGTAACACCTTATTTATTTTAACTGTACGTAAAATATTTTGATTCTTTATATTAATAGATTGGAAACTATTGAAACTGCCGCACTTATAAAAAAGTTTGAACTTTTAGGGACGACAATCTGGAGAAACAATTCCAAATTGTTTCATGCACATACCAACTTAGTTATAAAGTGGTAGATGTATTGAACGGTGAACAACTATTAGGAGAACCTGCACCATGGGTTAGCCATAGTGCCCATGATAAACAGTAGCGGTGCCAGAGATTTGCTCTCGGAAAAACAATATTCAAGATCAATTCTGCATAAACGAACAAGTGAGACTTACACTCTTAAAGTTTCCGTTACTAATCATAACAATTTCAATAAGAAATTAATTACGTTAACTCGGATTAAAATAATATTAATGTCTAGTAGCTACCACATTTTATTAAGAAATCCAACAAGTGGAATTGTGGGTTCATATTTCACAATCAATAACTTCAGCGTAAAATGCCCTTTATTACTAAAGAACAATCATCCACATGTTTGAGTCACTTTCAACACCACACAACTAGTACATATATTAAATAGCCTAAATTTCAGTTTCCTTTGAAGTTTCTGTCTTTCTGATTAGCATCTCATTTAATTCGCTTTCCTTTCTTTCCATATGTCAAAGTTATAAAATAGAATAGGAGTGAATTGATAATAGATACAGAAATCTACAAACTTACGTTAGGTGGTCAAATTACTCTGTCTCAAGCCAACGTCCATAATAAAAATTATTGACAAATACAGAAAAATCATATGAATTTTATGAATAAATTTGTAAATTGGAGACAATGTTATAAAATAAAACCATAAACGTAGGTTGATTTACTTTTGCTGGATTTGTCAATCGATTGAAGAAATTAAAGGACACAAGAAATGACAATGAGCTGGCTATTCAAAATTATGCTTCATTTTTCTTTTTCTTCTTTGTTTAGGTAAACTTAAAATTTTAACTACACGTACAAAAATATGCAATTTAATTGTCAAAGAAGGAATTTAATAAAAATATGTAAGATAAAAAAAAAAAAAATTAGCTGCTTCACATGTATTAAGTGCCGATCAACTTAGAAAGTTATGTATTACTCCTGGAAGTATTAATTTTGTCGAAATAACTTTTAGGCAAAAAACAAAATAGTAATTTTTTTGTTGCTCAAATTGCAGTTGCATATATGTAGCAACAAAATTTAATATAACTTTGTTATGGTTGATTCATGCACGTGCCTGCAGATTTTTTTCTTTTAATATAATTATGAATAAATCTTATATTATATAGTATAATTTATTTTGTCCAAAATTGATGTTAAAATGGGAATTTCTTGCTTGATATCACGAGTCTGCAATACCAAGAGATAGTTAAGTAGTCTTAAGGATATGTTTGGCATTACTGTCAGAGTTGTTGTCTCTAAAAGTTGGTCTCACAAACTTTTCATATAATATCGTATTTTGGATTCGGACAACACATTTTAGTCATTCATATCAATAAGTTGAGAACTGACAAAACTGTTTTTTCAAAATTATAATTTATTGCTTTTATAGAAAGCTTCAAAATGAAGCTTTAAAAAAAACAGTATGAAAAAGCAATCCCAATCCCAAACAGCACTAAATCACTATAGACCTGTCATATATAAAAATTTTCCACTCATTCATTACTTACTCTCTCATAAATTTAAATTAAATAAGTATTATTAGAAAGCAGAAAACAAATTGCAGCTTGCTACTTTTCTTTTTGGTTATGGCATGTTTTGTTCTTTGGATATACACTTTATGAAGAAGCTTAACAAATATAATCTTTTCATCACATGAATCTTAAAATCTTAATATATTGCTTAACTCTTTATGTCTAAAGACTCTAAACAAAAACATTACTTATTAAAAATAAAGATATAAAATGTGCATGCGCAAAAGGGAGCACATGATGTGATGAGAGAAAGGTAGACCAATAAACAAAACTTTCCAGCTCATATCTTTAACATTTATTCTTTTTTTTTTTCTTCTGGTAATCTAGATTGATTTTATTAATGTAATTTTCAATGGTTTCTTTTAGAGAAATTCAGTTTTGGTACAAAAACTAAACCAAACCGGAGTGAAAACCAAATCATAAAAATGTTAGAATTAAATACCAAACCTAGTTTATTTAGGTTCGATTCGGACCGATTAAAATAATTCAGTTTAGTTTTGGTTCGATCTGGTCCAACCAAAAAATATATTACTTTGATTGTATCCTTACTTTAATTTGATTGGCTCAATTATAATATTTTAAAAATAAAAATGATAAAGTTAAGAAGAAAAAAGCAATAAAATATTACATAAATAACTAAATAAAATGGTTTTTATTATAAGATTGTCAATTTTAAAATCAAATAATACATATTAACTAAAAATGAAGTATTATCAAACTAATTTTATAATATTTACACTCTCAAGATTTAAGTTTTTTTAGCTTTTTATCGCCTCATAATAAAAAAAATAAAGACATAAAATAAATATGTCGATTAGATTCTTGATCTATTTCATTCTTGAATCTTAATATCGAAAACCGAGTTGAATTCATTAAACATAAAATAAAAGAACCGAGAACCGAATCAAATAACTTCGGTCTGTTTCAGTTCGATCTATTAAATTCGATTCTTTTAATTTCTTGCACTCCTCTAATTTCTATTGTTGTTTTGAAATTTAAAGCCGATAACTGTGTTATATTAAATGTATAGCAATCGCGACACTAGGAAGTTTCTTTAGGAACAAATTCTTATTCTTAATTTAAGCTTTATAAAAGATAGTCCGGCAGTCATATCTTTTATTTTGTTTCTTTATTTATATGATTAATATTACTTGCACAAGTTTCAATATTTTAATTCCTTATTCCGTTACTATTTGAAAACACTAATTTCTTAATTTAAAACCCTAATTCTCCGTTTTCTTTTTGTAGACTTGTTTGAAAATGTAATTTTATTTTGCATTTTCGTAAAAAGGGTATATGGCCCTTTCATAATTAAAGTTCAAACCACCTCTTTCTATAGCCGAAAAATTGAAAATGTGTTTAAAAATAATGAATTCATAAATATAATAACAGAGGTGGTTGAATCTGGAAAATGTCATTGAACATTGTTAAGAAGACAAGAAACATCAAGCATGAATTGCATCAATCAATCAAGGACAATATATAGAGATGGGCAAATCCATAGGAACCTTCTTAAAGTTGTCTCTTATAGTTCCTCGTCTCCCTGAATTTTCAAAAGTTTCTCTCGTCCTCCTGAACTCGAAAAAATGTACCCATTTGCTCTCTTCAACTTACAAAAATGCATCACTTTGCCTCTTAAATACCACGTGTCGACTTCTAATTGGTTTGACTTTTCAAAAAAAATTATTTTTTTCTATCCAACCATTAGTTGACATGTAGAAATCCTAGGTTTAAAGACACTTTTTAGACAAGTTTAAAGGGGTGAAAGACTTTTATAAACAAGTTCAAGGGGCGATATGAACTCTTGAAAGTTTAGGAGGACAAGAGACAATTTGGAAAAACTAGAGACCCGATGCATTAAGCCATTAGAGATTGCAATTTAGTTGGAAGTACAACTTTCAATATAGAGAAATTATTTCTTTAGTGCTCCATAATTTCAACGGATGTATTTTGCTTTTAACATCCAACACTAGTTTTATGTTTACTCGTTATTAAAAACTTTTTTAAGTTGTTTTTGAAACAATTGCCTACAAATAACAATAGAAAGTTAGAAACAACAAGCAATAGAAGCTAAACCGGACATACATTTAGTTTTAAAATTAGGTTAACAAACAATATATAGTGTCAAAAATTATAAGTCTAACATTATTCATACATCATTTGAGCCGACCGTTGTGAAGTTCAGCCTAGTAATTTAAGATTAAATTTATGATATATGAAGATCCTGAATTCAAATCACATCCTTGTTAGTATTTAAGATTTTTTCTTCGTACTTAAAATAAGTGCCACTGAACAAATTTTTTTAGCAAAGGATTAAACATTTGCAGTAACCAAAAATTGATCCCCGTATCTATTAATCGTACAATTACTTATTAGACTGGATATTTGTGCAAAAAAATTAGAGTGGATATTCATAAAATATCGTTCATTAAATCCGAGAAAATCATATGGATGGCGGCCTTTTCTTTTTTTTCTTTTTGTAATTCTCCAGTTTCTATTTTCGTTAGATATTATAGTACATCTAGCGCAGTAACATGGATAAGAAAAATAAGATATTGTATCATTAGAAAGATAGAAATATAAATATTTGATTGGGGATAGATAGATTGGAGTTCATTAAATTGAAAGTTTATCTTGATTGTTGGCTTAGTGGGAGGAATAGGAGTCAGTGTCGGGGGTTGTAATCGGAGGATGAGATGGAGTAGGAGCTT
>CAOJBJ010499231.1:0-13861 GCA_948291685.1 Euphorbia celastroides | reverse complement strand
TGAACAAGCAATTGTAGCTAAGTTGCAGAGCTTGTAATCATCTGCGAACTTCCTTCGCAAGTCTATGAAATACTTAGCTAACATATCTAAAGTCAGGGCTCTCGATGATTTTTGTTCCTCTATGTGGCTCAACAAATTCATTATTTCTTCCATATTTTGCAGTTGAATCTTTTGGCGGGCTGCCTCTGCATCCAATTTCTCCTTCTCATTCTGCAGGCTAATAGCTGTTTCTCTCTCGTTTCTCAAATCTCGGTCCACCTTCTGAATATCCAGCTCCACCATGTCCACAATCAACCTCAAATTGTGCTGAAGTTCTGGCATTGGAATGTCGTTTTCCCGAGCTTTCTCCTCAGCATTCAAATTCTCCAAATTTGTTAGAACTCTCACTTGCGGACCCCGCATATCTAGCACCTTTTGTACAACTTCAAAACCCTGCTGTTCTTCCTTCTGAGCCAACAACTGCTCAGCTGTTAAGTATTCTTCTTGCTTCTTCTTCCTCCCCTTCAACCATTGTTTCTGCTTTGTTTTCCCCACAGCCTGACCTTGACTCTCAATCTGGCTCTGACTTGAACTCTTCTTCTCATCATCTCCTAAAGCCAACTTAGCTGAAGTCTCTTTAAAATCATTGAACCCAATACCCATGTTAGTCGGCCTTTTCTTGGCTTCAACAGGGGCAACAATCCCTTGTTCATTCCTCCCTAATCCTCCTCCCTTATAACCCATTTTCTCCAGCAATTTCAACCCGATTCCTTTCGTATGCTTCTCAAACTCCCCAACATCTCCAGCTCTCAACTCCTTCTTTTTCACCCCTCCCTTCTCTTTCTTCACCAATCTCTCCTTCTCCCGCCTCTGTGCTCCCTCTTTTATCCTTCTACCAAACTCAGTAGGCAAAAACGCATCCTCATCTTCATTATTATCAACACCCTCACTCTTTTTACTAAAACCTAAACCAGCACCAAGGCCCATCCCTAAACCAGGTCTGCTATTATCATCTACAGACATATTTTCAGCCTCTTCCCTCACATTATTATCAATTTTTTCGTTGGGCATTACAGTACCTGTGGAAACGAAGTTGACAGGCTTAGTAAGGTCAGGCTTCCGACCAAAATCCCGATCTTTTCTCCGTTTCCTCCCGCTGCCGCCGCCTTCATCATCGGAATCGGAGTAATCGGCGAATATACCATATAGAACGTCGTCTTTGGTTTGCTTGCGCTTCTCCTTGCGGTTCTTGTAGTAATATTCTCCACCAATCCATTGCCCATCCTCGAAATCGTTCTCCATGTTGAATCTTTCCATATCCTGATAATCATCCATTTTTGTACCGTTAGGATTGACAGTAATCGATCTAGCTGATTTTTTTTTCGTTTTCGTCGACGGAGATCTAGTGGATTTCGGTGTCGCTAATTGATAGCAATCATGAAACGATGAATTGCAAGAAAGCAATCTCTGATTGCCAACTCAAAGAAGACGAAAGCAAGCCCTAATCCTAATTTTGAATCAGCAGCTAAACTAATGGGCCTATGGAAGTCCACTGCCGACTCAAATGTCCTCTTTAAGGGAAATAGCCTTATAGTATAAATTTACTATTGAAGAAATCCCATCCCCGTTACAACCGTTCTTTATTACTTCTAAGAAAATAATTTATCTAAATTCAAAATAAATTATTATTTGTACTATTTATTTTGGACGACTTATAAATTATGTAAAATTTAACTTTTTATTTTGATGAAATGTCCACTAACTTAAACTTATTTTATAAATAATAAAATGTTAAATTATTATTATCAAATATCCACAAAAACAAAATATTTTCAATATATATTTTGTCCATACATTTACTTTGCATATGCTTTACATATGTTTTATATACTCTTTGCATCGCATATACATAAAGTTTACATTTAATTTACATATTATTCTGAAAATGTTTAAAATAGATCTAAAAACATCTTATTACACATCTAGTTACGTATACATATGTCTTACATAAAAAATTTTAACCAGTTTGATAGTATAAACTTTACAAATCTATTAGACATACGCTATATATATGTTATATGTTTTATAGAGTTATTGTATAATATCACATATAATATACATATACAATACATATCTCTCTTACATACTTGCAAATTTGATTCTGATTTAAGAATAATAAGAAAAATCTATTACCTATATTACATAACCAATACATTGTCATTACATATATTATACATATCATTATTTTATTGAACACCTAGTATGCATCTTTTGAATACCATCATTTTCATCACCGTTGCAATTCAACAACAACGAGAAACGGAACTTAAGAAAATTGAAACTAGAGTTGAAGTCAATTTCAACACCACAATCGGAATCATATTTGAAATTGAAGTTGAAGAACAACTTGATTGAAACCGAAAAAACAAATGGATTCTGAAGAAACAAATGCTATAATCTGATCACCTTACGATTTCCCTGTCGGCAACGTACAACATTGAAAAAACTATTGATCAAAGCAATTTAGAGACGCTAATTTGTTGTAAAAAACACAAAGATATGGGATCAGAATTAGTTGATGAACATCAACGAGCTTCTCAGATGCTCTCATAGTTTGATACAACAACAATGAGGTATAGAATTGGAGACAAGATCCAGGTTGGTGGTCGACATCCACCAGAAAACAACAATTGTAATTGGTAATTTGATTTTGAAACACATGATATGTGTAATATATGAGGGTATATTAAATTCAAGTGAACCATAACAATAAAGTGAAAACCAATTCCAATTCAAATTGAATCGTCGACAACGCTAGGGTGTTTAACAGCACAAATCAAGTGAAACCGATTTGGATTCAATTAGCAGAAGAAGAATAGAAAAATTAAGTGCAATCAGCCTAATGCATCCTCACTGTCAAACACATACTTTTCCACCAGTTTCTTTGCATCGCTCCCAGTCTCCACTTCAACGAACACAAAGACATTGCTCTAGAATGTTTATGCTTTTCCATGTAACGGCTAAAATTGGGGTGTCGTTCGACGTCGGACCAGTAAAATGTACTTTTAAAAAAGTTACTAGTTACATGGTTTGAGTTTTTTTATATGACTCAATGTTCGATTCTTGGTACGCCCAAACTATTGGTAATGGACGTGCAACCACTTGATTAAATACAGTTGATGGGTTTTTGGTTTCACGAAGAATAATAATATATGCATGTTAAATTGAGATTCTTTGCACTAAAGTCATAGTGCACTAAGAGATAATGAATCAATGAGTAAAAAATTAATTTTTAGAGTTTTAAAGTTCAAAAAATCACAATCTCATATTTTGAAATGAATGAATAAGATTGCTCCAACTTCACTCTAAGTGTATTTTTCAAAGTAAGAAGATCCAAATCTATGCATGTTAGATCTGAAGGGTCCATATCTTTCCTCTCAGGAAATGAGCGGTGTAGATTACAAGACACGGGTACTTCGTTTTGGCACCCAGTTCGCATAGCCGGTCACCTTCAAAACCATAGAACGGCACTTTCGATAAACCCTACAAACGCAAACAGTTGGATCAAAAGGGTTTTCGGAGGATCAAAATCTCTTCTTTTTCCAAATGATTCATTGACTGAATTTCTACAATGATTCCCAAATCGTATTCTCGTCTTCTCCTCTATCAATCCCTCACAAAACCTAGAAATTTACCAGTCCCCCATTTTCCTAGAGAGCTTTCAACTTTCCCGCACTTTCCCACATCCCAATCGCCCCCTTTCTCCCGCTCTTCGAAATACCTTTTCTCCACCTCTAGCCCTACCGCCACCAGCCGCATTGTCCAGGATCTTCTCGCCGACGTCGAGCGCGATCGACAACGCGAAAGAGATGCCAGAAAGAGAATGGGACTAAGCACCGAGGATATCGATAAAGAGGAAGAAGAAGACTATTTGGGCATCGGTCCATTGCTTGAGAAATTGGAGAAGGAGAATCTCAAGCCCCCTGGACCCGACTTGAATCGATACGAGGAGCCATCAGATTCTGATAGCGACGACGATGAAGATATTAGCCCAGATGTGGCGGAAAGAAAGCTGAAGGTCTTCGAGAGAAAGTGTGGTCGCCATCAGGAATTGCTCGATAATTTCATGAATTCAAGTAAGTAATCAAATAGAATCTCTTGTTAAAGTTACTTAGATTGAGTTTAATCAATGTGAGTTTTGATGCTTTGACAGTAACCTTTGATGAGTCTATGAAATGGATGGAAAGGGTCAACAAATTTGAGGAGAAGCACTTTAAACTTCGGCCTGAGTATAGGGTCGTTGGTGAGTTGATGAATCGCCTGAAAGTAGCTGAAGGAAAGGAGAAATTCATGCTTCAGCAGAAGTTGAACAGGGCAATGAGGCTACTTGAGGTGAAGGAAGCTTATGATCCCAATAATCCAGATAACTATGGGGTTATTCGTCGTTCAACAGGTCCTGAAGTTAATAGAAATGAAGCTGATTCTGATGATGAGGAGGAGTCTGAAGAGAAACAACAGGCTGAGTCTTCTGATGAGGAAGAGTACGATGACATAAAAGAAAGAGATGATATTCTGTTGGAGCAGCTCAATGTTATTGACAAGAAACTGGAGGAGAAGTTAGCTGAGTTAGATTTTACCTTTGGAAAGAAGGGAAAGCTTCTGGAAGAGGAGATCAGAGATCTTGCAGAGGAGAGAAATTCTTTGACAGAAAAGAAAAGAACACCTATGTATCGGAAAGTAAGTATTTGGATTCCTTTCTGATATTGAATGCCAGTCTTCAGGATAAATAATACTTTCTGCATATTGCTTCATTTGTTATATATGGTATTTTGGTAATCAAGTACTTTCTGTTGCATTTTCCTGTTCTGGAAGCTTTTAATTTCCAGCATTGCTGATTTTTTATATTAATTTGAAATTCAAATATGAAATGTTTTGTTCTCCATTTTAGTGCTTTTGTGGATTGATTTTGCAGAACTAAATATAAAATTGAAGTATAAAGTACTCATGAATCTGGATATCACATATTGATTAATCAAAGAAAGATTCAACAACTAACCAAAATACCTGTTCTAGTAATTTGGCTCCACATTCAATATATTAGTTCAAAACTTTTATGATTTATCATCCATCGTGTGCACGTGTTGAAGTGGTCGTTTGTGAAGTATTTTAGTAAATAATTGCTAGTTTACACATCAGATAACAAGTTTGTATTATCTTTTGTCCATTTTTCTGCTATCACCTATCTAGCCTTCCTCAGCTGTTGTTAATGAAATGATGTTAAGATTTAAGACCTTTGTTATCATATTGGTTTCTTATGCTTTTAGAATATCATGCTTAATGCTTTTCCTTAAAATTATATTTGATTTTTTTGTGATGCTTACATTGATCTTGGTGCGCATTGGCATGATGTGCTGTATCTGGAAAAACTGATATTCTGGTCATGAATTTTGAATGAACTTGCTGAGACCACTGCATTGTATATAATCTAGCCAAAAGCTTTATTTTTATTGATGAATTTTTTATGTGCTGCTTTCAAATCCAAATTACTATCTTCAATGACAGGGCTTTGATGTAAGATTGATAGATGTGAAACGAACTTGTAAAGTTACTAAGGTATTACCATGCGGTCTTTCCTTTTTTTTTTTTGTCCTTTTTAAGTTTTCTCTTTGCACATTTGATGTTGACTGTTATTTTTGTGACATTTTCTGTTATTAGGGAGGACAAGTGGTCAAATACTCTGCTATCTTGGCTTGTGGGAACTATAATGGTGTTATTGGTTATGCCAAAGCCAAGGGCCCGGCAGTTCCTGTAGCTCTTCAGAAGGTAAGTTAAGTTCAGAATTTGATTTGTTTCAATAGTCTTAAGAGATATCGAGCTTAAGGTTTTGCAAGCAGAACTTGCTTTACTGAATTGGGATTTCCTCTACTTGCTTAATTCAGCATTGCTTTTGTTACAGAATAATTTATTTTCTTATATTTGCATGCTTCATAAGTAGCATGTCTTTGCAATCCTTTGATTCATAGTTATTTTCACAATTCATATATTACAAAATTTTGATAAGGTGGTGAAGTTCAAGTAGTAGTGAAAGCATCAGGTGGATATAACAAATAAAAGTTAAGAATAAATGTTCTAAGTAGCTAATTCTAAGATCCTCAAAAATCAAATACCACCATTTCAAAGGTTACCTGCATTATGCATGTTACTCTACAGAACTACTATTTCTGTTCTGCTGTAGTAATGGAAATTAGGAGAAAAAGTGAATATTGTCATGATTATGACTGGAAATGAATAGAAATTGAGGGAGAAAGAGGAGAAGAGGAGAGAATTAGAATAGAAAGGAAGGTAGAGCAGAAGAAGAAGAAGAACACAGATAAAAGAAGAGAAAGATAGAGAAGGAAAATATTCTTGATCATTCTTGTTATCAGTTTATAGGCTGCAAACATTTGGTATATTTGAGAAAACCTAACTAATAACCGCACAAATGCCCTTATTCTACTTCACCTCTCAATACTTGACAAATATGGGGTTTAGAAAAATCATAGTAATAATGACCATTGGATGTATTTGATTTCCTTGGAATGACTGATGGTTCATCCTTTGGATGCTTGCTTTTGATGATGAGAAAACTCGGTATAAACTCTCTTTGTCTTCAGCATACACTGGCAGGTTTCTGTCATCTTATATTTTCTTTGTTGTTCAAAGGATTTTCACAGCAACTGTGCCTGTCTTTCTTATTTTATATCTTGTCCTTGTGCCTTTCAATTCTCAAATTTCAAATATGCTTATTGGTGCGAGAAAAATCCTCGGTGTCAAACTTGTGCAAGGATTAGATTATGAGATATGCTATTGACCTGCTCGGTTAAGTTTAGAGAGTGAGTCAGTCATGATATGACATGAACAAGACATTTCATACCAAAAAGTTCATAGACCAAACCCTAACGACCCTACTTCTTTAATTACAACTTTCAGCCTAATGTCTAATTGCTGTGTTTATCCACTTTATAGACATTGAGAAGTTGCTATAAAGCTAATCTTAGGGTCCTTCACCTACATGATTAATCATTTAGATTGTTCACTAATCATGCAAATAAAGAAGGTGTTGATAGTTCCTGATGATATAGAAGACTTAATCAAGGAAGCACATGTGACCTAAAGCAAAGAGAGAGAAAGGAAAGGATCCTAAGTTTGCGTTTTATCCATTTTATAGTTATTCAATGTGCCAAGAAATTTGTGACAGTGCAAGGTTTTTTCAGTGCCTATTACCTTGTGGGTTTATTTAATTTGTCACAGCTTTATAGATTTCATCTTGCATAAACAACAAATACGAACATGAATAAGTTCCAAATCGACTAAAATTTGATCCTTTGATGAAGAATGTTGAAATTTGAAATATAGCAGTAGCTGTTTTGTCTTGTATCTTGTAAGCTTTTGAGAATGACTCTCTAATATGATTTGAGGAAACAGGCACATGAAAAGTGCTTTCAGAATCTCCATTATGTGGAACGGCACGAGGAGCACACAATTGCACATGCCATACAAACAAATTATAAGAAAACTAAGGTATCAACTTTCTCTTATATTGCTTTTTGATTGTATTAGGCCAAATGCATACTTGGCCCCCTGAAGTTGTCACTTTTTTTTTAAATGCCCCCCTAAAGTTGCCAATGTTAAACACAACACCCTGAAGTTGGCAAAAAGGTTCACTTCAGCCCCCTGAAGCTGGCAAAAACGGTCACTTCAACCCCTCTAGTGACATGTGTCACATTGTAATTTGCTTGAGTTTTAAAAAAACCAAAATTTTTTATTTTTGTCTCTCCATTCAAATTGTGACATGTGGCATTTAGGGGCTGAAGTGAACGTTTTTTCCAACTTCAGGAGGCTTGCTTTGACTCCTGCAAGTTCAGGGGGGCATTTAAAAAAAAGTGCCAACTTCGAGGGGCTAAATATGTGCATTTGGCCATTGTATCATGTAGACACATAAGTTGTATCTCCTGGTCGGTTTGGTTCTATGTTCCTTGTAGTTGTATCTATGGCCTGCCTCTACTAGGACAGGCATGAAAGCTGGAAGAATTGTCCAAACTGTTCTGAATCTAGCTGGCTTCAAAAATGTCAAATCCAAGGTGATCCTAATTGACCTGTGAACTGAATTTTTATAACTTATGTGAGGCTTTTATAGTGTTATTGAAGTTGAAAGTTGATATTACTTTATTAGGTCATCGGATCGAGGAATCCTCACAATACCGTCAAGGCCGTGTTCAAAGCTTTGAATGCTGTGAGTATCACTTATGGTTTCTATTTAATAGTAAAAGGAACTTTTGGTTTTGATAGTTCTGACTGAATTGGATTTTACAGATTGAAACTCCAAAGGATGTTCAAGAGAAGTTTGGCAGGACTGTGGTTGAGAAGTACTTGCTATGATGCTAAATCATCATTTATTTTGAACTGAACTTGACTTCTGCCAAGTTTATATAGTTGAGAAGTCTCCTCAATAATCACATTTTTGCTGTATTATTAGATGTTATACTCGTCTCAATTATTGATTTTGAACTGAACTTGACTTCTGCCAAGTTTTGGGATAAGTTTCAAAATTTTGTTGCAGCTTGAATTGATACCATTGAAGATTTCTAGCATTACCATTATAATTTCTCTCATGTTATGAGAAAATAATGCGCCTGTGCTGTTATACATTCTTTTGTTTTCAGCTGTTTATGCGCTAGATACATTTAAATGTTCTATTTACCAATAAGTTGACAAGTTTCATTTGGTACATTTCTTAATGTGAAAGTGAGAAGCCTTGATTTCCAAACGTTTAATCTTTATTTAGTTATTAAAACAAAGGTTTAGCAATTCAAGCTAAATTGGAGAACATTTTATTCGAACTTCGAATTATGTTTTCCATATACATTACCCAAAACAGTATATATATTAGAAAGGAGATTTTAAAGTGACTTTTGTTCTAAAATTTGCCATTAAGAATTCAATTCTGTTTTCATTGTTTTATGTGCAAAATTTTCAAGTCTTGGTGCATAAAATGCACAGAATTTTCGAATTAGGATTACAAATAGTGATCAAGTAAACAAGAGAAGAGCTAAGACCTAGAATGTTACTTTAACATGTTGCCACTGACACAAAGCAACCACACTCGGTGGATTCTAACTGCACGCTGACGGTAAATTCAAGGAACTTTCAACAATTACCATCATTTTTGTATTTCATAACGATGCAGTGTTGGAAACGAAAATCACTGACATGGTAAAATCGGTTTACTTTCTAGACCCCAAATCAATCTCATTCATACAGCAAAACAAAAAATCACCATCTTCCAACAACATATGCAAAGAGTTGGTGCAACTATTAGATTGAATAGGCACCATATCATCAGCACTAACACAAAGTTTTACAGCAAAACAATCCCACAAGACAAGCCAACCATCAGTTGTAGTAGCAGCACAGCCAGAGACTGAACCTTACAAAAAAAGAAGAGCAAGCATATATTCACAAACCCGAGTTCTAACAAAGCACACATGTTACCATTCAAAGTAACATTCAAACACGGCCATCCCAAAGGCACTCTTGCTTGACCTTTCCAGTCTTCAGTAGAGACCCGATTTCAGGGGGCGGATTCATCCCTAACCGAACAGCACGCTCCCAACGAGCCAACCGAGACATCCCAACACATGGCCCATATGACATGTTCATGTCAAATTGCATCAACACTTGCTCCTCTTTCTCATTATCATCTACCACACCCAAAAAAAAATCTGTTAAGCTATGCCATATACGCGGTTACAACTAACATTTACAGATATCAAGAACTGGTAGAAACCCCAAATCATTGATCCTTGTTAATTCATTTTAATATAAATCACAATCTTCAGAACAACTAAGCTATGCCAAATAAATGGCTACAAATGATACTAGTAAATATGCAGAAATGCATTTGCAAACCCTAGGTAATCCTTGTCCATCAATTTTTTTTATTACAAACCCTCAAATGTTGTATTCTCTATAGTTCCAACTGCCGCATAATAAAAACTCAAAAAAAAAAGATCCAAAGGCATAATAATTGGGAAAACACAGCGCACCAACTCGTAAAATGAAAATCAAAATCAATTTGATTGATTAGGTCAACTATCTGAGTATAGAGAACGCTGGATTAACCGTAGGCAAGGCTAAGTCGATCAATTCAAAAAAACAAAGTTTAAACAGATGATTGTGTCGTCAAAACCCTAACAGTAAAGAAGATTAGGATTAAGTAGAAGACCTTGAAGATCAGAAGAGATAGCAGCAGCAAGTTTGGGAGAAATGTTCTTGGGCTTTGATTTGGAAGAAGACTTTGAAATGCCAGATTTGTTCGATTTCTTTTGCCTGTAGAAATTCTTCATGTCGTTTGATGCAGTCGCCATGATTGTTCTGTTTCCCCCTTTCAAATTTCAAATTTTGAATTTGATTTCAATTGGAATTCCTTTCTTGCTTTATAACGAATTGGAAACCGTTCTCTCGTTTTATTACCCTTAGATTTTATTACCCTTGTTTCAAATGAATGGAATGTAAGTGATAGGATAGTAGAGTGGAAACATAAAGGATTGTATAATATTATATTTGGGAGGAAGGTATGGATTTATAAAATAAAATAACTATAAAGTTACTTAAATACCCTTAAAGGTAAAATTATTGGTAAGTAAATTAATAAGTGTAAAAAAATACACATTCCACCAGATTCCATCAATTCAGGCTTTGTTTGGGAGGGGGTTTTTGATTGGATGGGAAAGGAAATGAAGCATTATCCTATGTTTGGGAGCGTTGGAATATTAAAAGTGACGCGATTGAAGAGGAACACAGTTCCCCTCACTTACTCCTATATTGCTTCCCCCCAATATGGCCGGAATTGAGGGGAAAGGGCCAATTGTATAACTTTGCCTTTTTATATTTTATTGCATTAGTGAGACTCATTTTGAGATGGAGGACATTCATGTAATTTTAATATAATTTTACTTTAAAAACCCTTCTTTTCCTCCTAAACACAATTTTTTTTACCAACTTTTATATTTCTTTCAGTTACGATCCTTTACTCTACGATCCTTTTCTTTTCTTACACAATTTACTCCCAAACAAAGTCTTAGGAGAAAGCCTTTCGTTATAACTGAAGGGAACTGGGGGGAGGAGCCTTCCCTCATTTACTTTCCCGTCCTCCTAATTTGGACTCCCAAACAAAGGAATCAAGTTCCTTTCTCTTCCATTCCATTAAGATTCGTGCTCCCAAACAGAGCGTTAGCCCAGGAAAAGTTTCGATGGGCTTTCATTTATTATTATTGGAATATGGACTTCTGGCCCACAAACAAATAACCTCTTTTTGTATATATTTTGTTTTATTTATTTTGATTTATTTTTTCTTTGATTTTTGGTTAAGGTTATGGTGAATTTTAATTTTCAAAGTCAACCTTATTTTATTCTCCATAACAATTGAATTAGTGAGATGAAATTCAATCTAACGGTGAGGATGATAAAATAAGAAAAATATTTTATTTTGATCAATTCAACGTTCTTGTGATTTGATTATATTATTTATAAGAAAAAAAATTTACCGACTAGAAATAAATTTATTTTGACTATAGGAAAAAATATTATTTTAATTATATTATTTACTGACTAGACATTAAGATTTGAAAACATTTCATAAACTATTTATTTTTTAATGTTTATTGATATATTTTAATTAAAAAAATATATGCAATTCTTTAAAAATTTCAAAATCTTGCAGTATATCGTATTTTTATAAATTAACCTACACAATTTCATATTAAAATAAACATTACTACCCAATTTTGTGACATAACTTTGTATCGTAAAACCTTTATTTGTTAGATTATAAAAACAAAGATCCTTTTTTGTGTAAAAAATAACGCAAACCTGTATCGAATGTGACTAAGAACACGAGGCATGTTTTTGTAAGTCTTTTATCAAAAGGGTAAATAATTATACCTCCCAAACGTTTGACATAATATACTATTACCTTCTTGTATTTTTTCAATATAATTAATATCTTTCTCCCTTTGTTTTGCTTCCATTCAACTACTATCTCCTTCCATTAAAATTTTCATTTTTTCATTCAAATAACTAACAAATGGACAAAATTACCCTTTCAATTTATTTGTCCATTTACTTGTATCATTACATGACATTAAGTATTTTCTATATAAAAATGGTAAACAATAAATTCCATGGAAAATTTATTTTATTTAATGTTAAGGAAGGAGTGCACAATAATAATAAATGCAAAATTTTAAGAAAACAAAATAGAAGTTTTAAAATTATATTGGATACAAAATGAAAACGACAAATCTATAATAGGTTCAACTTAGAAAATGTCATAAAATATTGAGATACATGTCGAAAATTGTTAGTTTATTGTATCACAATTGAAAAGAAAAAATAGTAGTTCACTTATATAAAATTATGGCTTCATTCTTTTCTTCTCAAAACCCTGGTATAAGATCAATCTTTCCTTCCTGTTTACCTAACACTTAATAAGTTGACAATATTTCATAAAACATCTAGTAAAAGTTGTAGGCTTCATTAAGAATTTTGAACTATAGTAAGAAATTGATTAGAAAAGATAACACTTTCTTTCACAAGTGGTATTTCTAATTTTGTTGTAAATTATTTTTCTCAAAGATTAGTGAGAAATGTAATAATTATTTCAAAGTCACTTTTAATTTATCACTTTTTTTTGTAAAAAAGAACATAGTTATTCAAGTGATGTATGTCATAAAAAATGAACAAAACATAGAAGGGGTAAATTTGTCTAACTATTAGTTATTTGGATGGAAAAATAAAAAATTTGGATTGAGATTATAATTGTTTACCGTTATAAAAATGGTCATACTCTCATTGTAACTATTTCTTTCGTTTATCTATTTCATGCAAATGCACAGGAAGATTTTGTTTTTTTGTGTCAATTTATATTTAAGTGTTTCAATAATTGGAGATCAAGTTGATATAGAGTTTATTCTAGGGCTAATTCATAGGGATTTCAATGAGGTTGTCCTGTTTTGCCCCTCATTCTCCTGAACTTTCATGTGTGCCTCTCGTTCTTTGAACTTGTCTAAATGAACCCCTTACCCCCCTCAACTTGTCAAAAACGTACCTCTAAACTTTCAAAACACAACTGCCCAGTCTCATCTTAGTGGGTGAGATACACGCGCGACACATGTCATTGCTCTGAAAAGTCAAGCAAATAGCAGTGTGCCACGATGTCATATCTCCCATCTTCTCCAATTTGCAACCTTATTCCTCTGTAATGAAAGGTTCCCTAACCCGCAAACCATTTAATTCCATCCTCTACCACTTCTCATTCTCAAAATCGCCCCCAACTGAAACCTAATTACCCGCAACTCATTTCACTTCCGTTGTGAATTTTTCGTTTGCCGATGTTTTAGGTTGATTAAACAAAATCACGAAATTGCGATATAGAAAAATGTTGTTTGAAACGAGATTTGGGCGATGAAAGAAGGCAAATCGGCAAGTTTCGGTTTTCCGGCCGCGGGTTTACATTTTCAACCGGAGTTTAAGTGTTGGGTATTTCAAATTTTGACTTGAATTTGCAGGTTTTGTATGTACGGTTTCAGATTTAAAATCCCAGTTGGGGGATTTGATTATGTACAAATAAAGAGTAAAAAGAAGGGGGAATTGAAAGGGGAAAAAGGGAAAAAAAAAATTAGGAGCAGAGCCTAGCGGTGGGGATGAAGAAGGGAAAGAAGCCGGTGAAGAAGCTCGGCGGAACTTGAGAATTGTCGATCGGTACAAGAACAAGGAGTAGGTACATTGTACTTTCCAATTTTAACCCTTAAAGTTTATCTAATTACTTTATCCCAATTTTACC
>CAOJBJ010498867.1:0-10357 GCA_948291685.1 Euphorbia celastroides | reverse complement strand
TTCTTGAGATCTATTTGAATTCTCCTCTTGATTTCATTTGATTTGATAAACTTTGGGGATTTTTAGAGGCAAACTGATGAAGATGAACAAATTATTGAATGTGAAATGATACCTCGCACACAAGGTGTTTGATAAAATGCTTATTCAGTATGTAAGGGCTATGTAATGTATATGTATTGAATATGTAATGGTTATATAACTCATATGTAAGGGATGCGTATGAGATATTAATTGTTTTTTGTATTAAATTATTTTCGGATTTTTGTAAGTTACATGTAGTGGATATGTATTGGACATGTATTGCAATCAATGTATAATCAGATGAGTTTTCAACCAGTTCGGAATTATATGTAATGCAAATATAGTGTAAATGTAACGCATATGTAATGCATAAGTACAATATTATGTATGTAATGTATATGTAATGAGTATGTAATGCATATGTAACTACAACGTATACAATGCAAATATTTTTCTTTTAGGGTGCTTGGTGGTATTAGTTTAGTTGTTTGGACATCTTATGCCATTAGTTTGTTTTAGTGGACATTTTTTTACAATCAAAAGTTAAATTGATATAACTTTGTAACTCACCCTATTTATAAATAGTAAACGAGATTAGGATGAAGTGGTAATTACGTGATTAGCTCTTAGTTAGTGGCGAAGCAGGTTACTTTATATGAGGCCAATTTATGAAATCCGAGAACTCTAAACCCAGCCCTTTCCCCTTCACCCTCCCAATAAAACCTACACCTATAAATATAAGCAAAAAGGAGGACAATTTATGAAATTTAAAAATATTAATTGCCTTAAGATTTGAAATTCACAATAACTTTCATTAGTGTGAGGTAAGAGATGACTATGAATATGATAGTAGAACTACTACTTTTTTATACTAATTTTCTTACAGAGGCAAAATGATAAAAGGCTAAATGCATCCGGACTTTTCTCAACTTGTTCGTTTTTTTGTCCGGCTTTCTGAACTTTCTAAAAGTTCCTCTCTCCCCCTTCAAAAACTTTCAAAAGTTTCTGTCACCCCCTTAGGTGCCACGTGTCAACTTTTTAATTGGATAACATGTTTGAAAAATCAAACCAATTAGAAGTCGACATGTGACACCTAAGGGGATGAGAGAAACTTTTGAAAGTTTTTGAAGGGGGCGAGAGAAACTTTTAAAAGTTCAGGGGGGCCGAACAAAAAACGAACAAGTTCAGGGAGGTCCGAATACATTAAGCCAATAATAAAATGTAGATTAAGTCGAGGAAGTACATTGTATGACATTGTTGGCGGAATTTGAGGAAGTTTAACAAAATCACTTCCAAGTTTGGCGGCCATTTCTATATTAGGGTTCATCACTTTGATGTATGGATTTCATAAATTAGTAAACTGGATATGTTTAAGAGGACAAAAATGTCAGAATCATAGTAACCGTTGAAAAGTTTTGGAAAACTTTATTTATATTGATAGTTATATTTTGATTCTTTTCCAGTGGGTAACTTGGGATGCAAAATGATATATTAATTACTTTCTTTATCAAAGCTCATTTGTTAGATATGAAATATTCAAGTCAGAAAATCCTAAACAATCTCTATAAGAAGTTTATGAATATATTCAGAGATAGGCTCATAAATAAACTTGTGAACGTGTTTAAAATTTTCAATTTATTTATTATCATCTACTAACAAAAAATGTTTTTTACTTGACGAAAGTAAAAAAAGTACATAAATTAATGTATTCAATATGGAGTTAAGTATGTATGAGATAATATTTTAACAGGATAATACTCTACTTTGTGAGTCAAAATATAATTATAAGCTTGAGATATTCGGCTTAGCTCGCTGAAAATTAGATGAGCATACCAAAATTCAACTAAACTCGCTTTGAATAATGCAGTTGTCTCATGTTGGACTTCAGTTCATGTTGACCAAGTTGAAACTTGGCTCAAGCTCAAGCTTAATTTCACCAAACTTAACCAACTAAAATTGGCAACACTATTCTCAACTCCGGCTGTTTAAAAGCATATATATATGGGCTAACTAGCCAACTTAAATCTTTAAGTTGTCTATGTTTTGGAACTGTTATTTAAAGCTAGGTTTGAGTAATATTTTAAAGCATGAACTTAAATGTGCTAATTTAATTTTAATCTAGCATATGAAATTATGAAGATGAATATATTAAAAAATTTGGACATTTGTTTTGATTAAATTGCACGCATGGATGCTATATCCATAGGTTATGGGAAATCAGACAAAAAAGGTTTTTAAATGAGTGCAATATTTGGGGAATATCACTAAGTTGGACTCGGGATTTAGCAATTTTGACCAACTCTTGCATCAAACAAATATGTTAGGAAATCTTTAAGCATTCAATTGATTGGTTTTCCAATTTTCAATTGAAGCCGTTACAATGATGCATGGACCCTTCACATAATTTCATTTCAAGTACACTTTTTTCTGAATCAAAGAGTACTGTATTAACATGTATCAGTATCGAGATAATTTTGCTCATCATGTAGTCAATTATAAGGTAAGTTAAAATTAATTCTAATTTATATCAATTTTTTTTTATGTGTGTAAAAAATATAATGACTAATGAGATACTTGAAAAGCAAAGAGAAAAATGACAAATTAAAGGACAGAAATAAATGAATCAAAGTTTTAAAAACCTACAATATGAACATGTGTTGTTCATGAAGTTTAAAATACTTATAGCAAAATACAAATGGCTTGATTTCCTTTATTAGATTTTAAGTCTTTTAGCTTTGTTAAATTTTTCCTTAAGATAACAAATATAGTTATTTTATGAACGAGGAATACAGCATATCATATCTAATTAATTAGAGGCTCATAATTAGTTAACAAGAAAAATTAGCATTTTACAATTAGATAATTATAATGCACCATCTAATTCAATAGTAAGACAAATAAAGTGGCAAACGCCTTTAATATACGTTATTCTTTGTTTTTCACAAATTTATTATCAATGTCTTATATTAATTGTCCATAAATACAAATATAAATCTCACTATAAATGAAATTATAGGATGATAACATTATCCACAAAAGATAGCTTAGATGGTCAAATTAAGGTGCATGAAAGTGTTTTTACGATAAAATTGTAAATTTGCACCTTGAACCTCAAAATACCTTACTTTATGTCAAAAAAACATCTAGCATTTTACAAAAATCACAAATATAATCTTATGATAACATTATCAGAAAATTTCATTAGTGATTATCTCCTAATCAAGGTAAAATCTAAATTGGTATTATTTGATAATATCCTAATTATCTCTAAATAGGAATTCTAGTTCTAGTATGATTAGGAGATATTACGAGATAATATCAAGTAGGTATTTTACCTTAACTAGAAGACAATAATTAATGAAATTTTCTGATAATCTTATCATAAGATTATATTTGTAATTTTTGTAAAATGCTAGATATTTTTTGACATAAAGTAAGGTATTTTGAGGTTCAAGGTGCAAATTTACAATTTCATCGTAAAAACACTTCCATGCACCTTAATTTGACCATCTAAGCTATCTTTTGTGGATAAAAAAATTTAAAACTATATTAATTATAAATATCATATCTTTAAGCAATGCCTAGGCGTAAAAAAACGTATTAGGCGGGGTCTAAATGGCTATTAGTCGATGGAGCACCTAAAGGCACTTGAGGAGTCTAAGTTATTATTTGATTAATGTTACTAAGTTTGATAGAATAGGAATCAAGCTCAAAAGTAATCAAGTAAGATGTTACAGTGAGTCAATATATCGATACCTTAGGACCTGTTTGAGATTGCTTTTCCAAAATACATTTACTGAAAGGTCTATTTTAAAGCTTTTCTTAGAAGTAGTAGTTTTGGGTATGTTGTTTTGACAGTTCTATAATTAGTAATATAAATGACTAACATGCACTGTTTAGACCCAAAATATGATATTATATAAAAAGTTTGTGAGAATGACTTTAAAAACAACAACTCTAACAGCAATGTCAAACCAACTATTAATATAGTAATTAGTAAGACTTTATAACAATCTCCTAAAAACAAAATAAAATAAGAAAAAATTAAAAATATCCGACAAGTCACATGATGCCAAGTGGCAAAACAAGATGGAATAGAAGCTGAAAAGAGAATGGAATAGAAAGGGTATCTTTTTATGTCAGGAAACTTTTCATTGTTTATTTTTACATTTACACAGAATATCATGAAATTAACTGGACATAACTTTTTTACACTATGGGAAGTTGGTCCAAGAAATGAAAATAAATCTTATTTTTACAAGCAAACGAAAGAAAATAAAATAGTAGCAAGAAACAGGAAGGTTGGTTTGTCCTATTTGTCTTTGACTTGTTTTGATGATAAAAAGAACAAGATTTACATCACAAAACGGAATAGAAGTGTGAAAACAAGATTATGTACAAATCTCGAAAAGACTGCTAACTTTGTAGTGTTATCGAGATCCTTGAACCCTATTTTGATTTCAGAAGCACTCTTCTTTATAACCCAAAAAACACCACTTGTGTTTCATCAAACTGAAAGTCTCCCTCAAATTTGGGTTTCAGAGAGGAACCTTACCTTAATAACAGCAAACAAGTCCCCTTTTCTAAAAATGGAAGACAAAACCGAAATAGATAAAATGGACGATGTGATGTTGCCAGGATTCAGGTTTCATCCAACAGATGAGGAACTTGTTGGGTTTTACCTCAAAAGAAAGATCCAGCACAAATCTCTGTCGATAGAGCTGATCAAGCAGGTGGACATTTACAAATATGACCCCTGGGATCTTCCAAGTAAGTTTGTTTAGATTGTCTCTGTTGGTTAACTGTTAGAATTTCTGCTGATTGGTTTGATTTGGGATTTTGAAGAACTGGCGATGACAGGGGAGAAAGAGTGGTACTTCTACTGCCCGAGGGACAGGAAGTACAGGAACAGTTTGAGGCCGAACAGAGTAACAGGGGCCGGGTTTTGGAAGGCAACTGGAACCGACCGGCCTATTTATTCATCGGATGGAACCAAGTGCATCGGGCTGAAGAAATCGCTCGTGTTTTACAGAGGAAGGGCTGCTAAAGGGGTTAAAACTGATTGGATGATGCATGAGTTTCGGCTTCCTTCAGTTGCTGATCCTTCTCCTCCTCCTAAGAAGTTCCTTGACAAATCCCTCCCTCCTAATGTAATTCTCTCTTCTTTTACTCTGAACTTGCCTCAAATAATTTACTGTTTTTTTAACTTTTGAAGTGACTCACACCTTCCTCAACTTTTTAATAGATGTGCTAGTTTAGTCCTCCAATACCATGTGCCACATTTTGGTTGGAAGAAAAATAAGGAAAATGACATTTTTTAAAACTAAAGCCAGCTAAAAACTGACACAAGACTTTTTAAGGAGCAAATTAGTGGACTATTTGAAAGTTAAAGAGTAACAAGAACTTTTTTGAAGTTGAGGGAGTCGATAAGTTTTTTGGAAGAAGCTTGAGTTGTTGGTGATATATTAAGCTTTCTGCACATAACATATGGTGATGTGGTTGGTTTATGGAACGGTGCAGGATGCATGGGCAATATGCAGGATATTCAAGAAAACAAATTCAATGGCACAAAGAGCTCTAAACAACTCCTGGATTTCCCATTTCCCAGATGCTGCTACTGATCTTAATTTGCTCAACCAACTGCCAAACTCTACTCATTTCGCTTCACAAAACATTTCCTGCAATACCCAAATGGAATCAGTTTATCAAATATGCTCAAACAACCAAATTCAACAACAACAGCAATCTTCTTCTTCCACTTTCTCTGCTTTAGACCAAATCTCACCCTCTTACAAGCCATCAATGTTTCCTGCTGATCTAAACACAAGCTTCATGTTTTCGCCCCTCGAAATTCCGGCCTTAACTGGGGATGCAAATGAGGGGATGGATTTTGAAGGGTCACAGAATCAGCTGAGTGGGTTTTCAATAAGCATGGGGGAAGAAGAAAGGAAGAACGGGGAAAGCAATGAGTGGGGAAGTGTAAGCTCAATGGGATTTCCATTCAATTTGGGAGATGGAGGCGCGTGGGATTCACCTCCCTGTCCTAGTGACATTTCCTCCACTTTTTCATCCAACAAATGCTACTCTTAAATCCTGTTGCTCATAATCAGAGATGGGATTTCAGCGTAGCATTTTGTGTTGGGTGTATTGATTAGTTAATGGAGATGAACTCCAGATTATGTTTGTGTTATCTGTACAGTTTTGATATTTTATATGGCACTCTGCTTTATCTTACTATTTTTGTTATATTCCTCTCGGATTTGAATTCTCTAAAGTTAGAGAGAGATAAGAAGAAAGCTAGTGTGAGAGAGGATTTTTAGGGAAATGTGTATTTGATCATAGTCATTCAAAATTAAATGCATGGACCCAATATGGTCTAACCTTATTTTTGAACTTCCATTCCCTCTCTATTCTATTGAATATTAATAGATGAAATCATAACAAAGTAACCACAAAGATGAATTTCAGCAACACATAAGTCAGTAAAATAAGAATGGAGGCACATATCTACTGAACTTTTGCCCCAACTTATCCTATTTCAGCAAATCAAACCATAGGACTACTCCGGCCGCTAAAGAGTTTTGTTATCACATAATAAACAATATTTGAATAATATACAAGTACTTGATTTCTTGGCAACAAGTCAGGATGGCCGAGTTGGTCTAAGGCGCCAGTTTCAGGTACTGGTCCGAAAGGGCATGGGTTCGAATCCCATTCTTGACAGTTTCTTTTTTTGTTGCTATATTTTGACTTGAACAATGGCTTCCACTCCACCTGAGTTCTTTCCGGGAAAATAGATCTGTAGAATTTCTGTATTACAAACACTGACTAAATCTTCATTCTTTATACACATTCAATTACTTTCAGCTTTTAATCATCTTGAATCTCATGAAAATTCACTCGGCCGCCTCATTAAACATCTCAAAATTTTGTTTGATTCCAACAAGCCAGTATTTTCTTGGAAAAAGGATTTTTTGCAGGCTTCAAAGCCAATATTAATTCCAAATCAACTCCTTTGCTTGTATCATCGGTTTTACTAAAACATCGACTCACAGTACCTGAGGCCTTAGAGATGATATGCAAAATAGCAACTAGCATATGCAATGGAGGTCTAGCGTAATCGTAGTACATATTACTAACACAAAACAACTAGATGACCATGAATCCTAGCAAGTCAAAAAAACAAGTACTCAGCATTCAAACTCAAGTTCTAATTTTGTATGATCAATCGAAACAAAAATTTGTTCTTTTCACTCTGACGAAAGACTGGCTTAAGTCTTGGACACTTTCTCCTTGGCCTTCTGAATCTTCAATACCTTCTTCACAATCTTCTGCTCCTCCACCAAGAAAGCCCGAATAATCCTGTACACAAGCAAATATCAGATTAAATCATCCTTCATACTGAAACAATAAATTGATTATAAGAGTTCATTGGACTACCTCTCTCTAACAGCACCTCCTGAAAGAACACCGCCATATGCACGATTGACTGTTCTTCTGTTCCTCGACAATCTAGACCTCCTTTACTCTGCAGGTCTCAAGTGAGGAATCTGCAAACATTCACAAAAACAGAAATTAATTAGCCTCTGCAGCAGTTTTGAGTATAACTCTCAGTTTTCACACAATTAAACAGATTAAGCAGACATTATAGGGATTGGAGATGATCTAGCATTACGATGACATCATTTCACTCTCTAGGTCATTAGAATAGCAAGTATAACAAATATAATCCATCAAAATGAGCATTAACAAAAGCTCTAGTGGGAAAGCAGATTCCACATATACATGGAAGACTCGGCAGGAAATGCACTCATTAGAGAAAATATATGTTAAACAATATAAAAAAGGCCAAGTTCAAATAATGTATCCTGCAATTTTCAAAAGCGGTATCCATTGTTGCAAAGCTACATAGCAGCCACAAAAGCTTCGCGATACGCTGGATTAATTAATTTAAAAAATTCATTTGCCATCCCATGGCTCCATGCTTCAAATGAAAACGAAAATGTAATCCAAAAACGTAAAATTGAATTACATGAACTGAATGTGCTTCGATCAACTTTCACCAAATTACGTGGCATTTGCAAATACACCTTTTGCAGGAACAAAACTATTGGAATTTACTTGAAATTTATGTTTTTAGCATGTCATATTGTCATACCAGTCATGACATTTCAACTCAAAACGAATTCTTGATAAGAGTTCACTTCCAAATGAAATTTCATATTCTGAGTTAACTGTACCAAATGATGGTTAAAATCCTTGTGCAACTCCTAGGACTCCACATTTTGGGCAAATTTCAATTCAAAAGTTTCTTACCCACGCTAAGACTAATGATAAAGGTGGGAGGAGTAACTAAACTAAATTTCAAACAACGTAATCTGAATCATCTTCAAAACCAAAGCAGCACGAGAAACTACACGAAAAATCAATTTCATAGTTTAAGACTACATCTATACAATCCAAATCCTCATCTCAGGTGACTTGCCAAGTGTATGTTAATCAGGAAGTCAACAACTACCAGCTATGACCCCTACAACAATCAAGCACAACCAAGCTTCTTATTGTGCAAATAGCACAAATAAAACCTTAATGTTAAGGAGCCAATAAACAAAAAGAGACAGTGAGTTAATAATAGCACTCTACCGTACCTAATTCAAGCAATGGGTTGAAAATTTGGAATACAATGCTTGAAAGTTATTATTGAGATGAAAAGGATCTTGAACTAGGTCAAACTTAGAACACCCCAAACCATCACAACACTCAAATAATTAGCTATGATATGAAACTATCATTAAACAATAGCTATCAACAGACTAATAGCTCAATCGTAAATGGCTCAATAAGTGACAAATCCTTACTAAACCCCAGAGTGAATTTCAATACAGATAAAATACAGCTGAAGAATATCTAGCACGGTATTCTAGAAAACAAAACACCACAATGCCATTCAAAGAGGCATATCAGCATAATTCCATAGTCATAAAATGCAGATATATACTTATGCAATAAAGTGGACAATAGATCATGCAAAAATACATTACCCCCCTGGATTCTCTTTCCGGTGACGGGACATTTGGGTCCGCTAGCCCTCTTTTTGGTGGTCTGATACACCAATTTCCCACCTTCATACGAATAACAGCGACCATTAAACAGAGTTCTTCAAAAGCTAATAAAAGTAAGAGAACATATAAAATAAGAAATACCAGGGGTCTTGACGAGCTGGTGGTGATTAGATTTGGTGGCATAGCTATGCCTTGAGCGATAGGTCAGTCGCTGAACCATTTTGCTCTAACTCGTCTTCTTCGCTGATCAATGCAATAGAGAAGGAGAAAGAGGAGTGCGTTCTTCTGGAGAGAGTGATCAAATAGGGTTTTGGATCTCACAAACCTAGATCGGACGGCTGTTATTGCGAGGATATGGTACTACGGTTGAGATTTCACGAAATATTTATCCAATTATGAATGGGCTGAGCAGTCATTTATGGAGCAGCCCATGTCATTTGTTAAGGGATTAAATACATAAAAAATAATTCAAAATTAGTCCCGCTGTACTGACTCAACTTTGTATTTATGCAATTTAACTACTTAAGTCTGTTCATTGTCATTTTGCCAAATTCTCAAGCCATCACCAGTCCACCATCGTCATTCTCGCCGGAACTTCGACCGCCGACACTGCCTCCAAAACACTCGCCATTAAACCATCCCCTACAGATCTCGCCGGAAAACAGTCGGATCTCGTGCGTTCGTCGCTGAATCTCTCGGCTTCTCCATATCCCGGCCCTCTGCCGATTTTCCACCGTCCGACGATCTAGAGCTCGCCGTCGAACCCAGATCTGGTCGAGATCTCTCCTGCCTCCGTTCGAAAGCCTCACTGTTCTCTTCAGATCCCGCCGCCAAATTCTCGCCATCCGTCGTCTCTGCCGTCTCCTCTCGTCGCCTTACTTCCGCCGTCGCTTGCTCCCTCCGTCGCCGTTTCTAAGATCCAAGCCCCGTCGTCTTTTCTTTCCACTGGGTTTGCATTTTGAATTGTTTTTTTTTTTTGTTTTTCGCCGGGAAAGAGGACGGTTTGGAACTTCCCAGCTATATTCCGGCGAGATCCAGCTGGAAAATGAGATTTCTCGCCGGATTCGCGTTTCTCCGGCGAAACTCCGGTCAGCGTTCGTCGGCGGGGGTCCGGTACTGATCAGCTTGGTTTTTTGGGGGATTTATATTTTTTATTTTGCTAATCAGAATTTTTTGACATTCCAAAGAGGAAGTTCATTTGTTGTATAGGAGAATCTAAATGCTTATCACTATTGATTGGACTAATGATTTATGTAGAAATTTTGTATGTTAAA
>CAOJBJ010498201.1:0-21450 GCA_948291685.1 Euphorbia celastroides | reverse complement strand
ATTTCCAAAGGAAATGGATGAGATGAACCCGAGTTTCGGACCTCAGAACCCAAGGAAAAACAGATGCCCATTAGGCTCAGAAATTGATCTTCTCTTGAAATCTGGACTCAAATTCACATACATGAGTTGTGTCTAAAGGATGAAATGAGACCCCATGACGGCTTGGAGGCAAGTGTTTAAAAGCTCGTTGTCCAAGACTAGAGAAGACGAAGAATGAGGAATCAAATTCTATGAGACATCATCCTTCCACTATTCTTGTGGAGGAAGTTTCTCCCGGTTCAAGATGAGGTGTAGGTTGTCGGTTACCTTGACAAGAAGTTTCTTGTTCTGATGAACTATTCGACTTGTGTTTCTTACGATCGGACCGAATGTTGGAAGCCTACGAAGGTCACAAATGAGTGCCAAATACAAATTTGAATTCACACCGAATTTGGAACAATATTATTAATCGGTACCGATTGTTCTACAATGAACTTAAATCAACACCGATTTACACCTAGTCGGCACCGATATCTTCACACAAAATGCAGAAATATGAAATAACCCAAAATGGAATCGACACCCAAAACCTATTCTTTAAGGTAAAATACATCACAAGTTAAGATAGGGGCAAATAAAACCTGAATTTCCAAAGGAAATGGATGAGATGAACCCGAGTTTCGGACCTCAGAACCCAAGGAAAAACAGATGCCCATTAGGCTCAGAAATTGATCTTCTCTTGAAATCTGGACTCAGATTCACATTTAAATCCCCACGACGGATGATTGGAAGGGATTGGGAGCGCCTCCTTTGATCGGCCATTCATAAGTTTGGGAGAAGAAACTAGAACTTTAGAGTTGTTAGAATGGGTTATTATGGCACCAAAAGGGATTTTTAATCCTAGTCTACTGAAGACGAGAATCCGGTGCCGCCGTTAGCGTAAATCGATGTCGATCAAGTGACAAACAGTCAACACCAACAGATCAAAAATACAATTTCTATTTTGATTGAAGGGGCAACAAATTTGTTTTTCAAACAACTCTCAAACAAAACATAAATTGAATTTCAGATCGAAGAAACAGGTAAGTATTTCTTTCCTTTCACGTGACCGCTTTTGTGTCGTCGTCTGGAGGCCAGTCCATTGACGGCGGCCATAGTAATCAGGGTCGTCGAATACTCTTTTGAATCGATTTACGATTTTGATAGCGATTTCTCAATTCATCAGTTTGTGGTTCAATTTGAAGTTTCTCCATTTTAGATTTTGTATCAAGTGGTTTTGATCTCCATTGTTCCTCTCTTCAATTTTCAGTTGCTAATTGATATTGATTTCACGATTTGGCAATTTGTGGTTCGAGTTGAAGTTTCTCCGCTTCAGATTTTGCATCAATTTGTTGTTTCCATCTCATAAATCCTGGACATATCAGGATATATCGTTGATATAACACCAAAAATCAAAGATCACTATATATAACAATCGACAAAAAGAAGAACATGATATATCTAGGATATTATATCATGTTACATCCTTGATACTGGTTTACAGTGGAGGGGAGTTGCGGTAGAGGAATGTGAGTAGAATATGTATTAGCATATATCATGATATATCAGGATATAACATAATATGTCTAAGATATAACATGATATATCCTGGATATAATAGGATATATCGTTGATATAACACCAAAAATCAAAGATCACTGGATATAACATTCGACAAAAAGAAGAACATGATATATCCAGGATATTATATCCAGGATATAACATGATCCTTGATACTAGTTTACTACCAGTTGACTATCAGTTAATGAGCGATTGAAAAAAAAACGAAAAAGTATATGACAATGGGTGGCGTTTCGAAGATAAAAATGAGACGAACAAAAAACTCTAAAGCGGCAAATAAAAAAAATTGACGGTTTTTGAGATAATTGCAAAATAAGGTAAAAAAATTTAAAAAAATTGTTGAGGCAGTGATGACATCATTAATTAGTGAGAAGGGACCATGGAAGAGGGGACCACGTAAGGAAAAAGGGGTAACATATTTTTTGCAAATAAAAAGTTGTTTGGAAGGTGTTTTAAGGAATGAAAAGTTAGTTTAAAGTGTTGAATAAAATTAAAAGTAAAAATAATATATTTTTGTGTTTTTACCTAATACTTGTATGGAAATGGATTGAATTCTTTTGAAAGATAGGATTCTAATCAATCGCCCTACACGGTGGGTTGCCCTTATTTGTATTATGACATCATATTCCCATGGAATACAAATAATCTTGATATCTATTCTCAAATTATTCGATAAACTGGTAGTTTTAAGTTCAATATGTATTGTATATTATAAAAATGAGAGAAATAAATAAATAAACCACACCTTTTTCCATGAAGATTGAAGAACACCTCAATTGTTGTCAAGTCGATATTGAATTATGGTTTGTTGAATATCAGCTGATTTCCATAATTTCTACATCGTCTTCAAACTAATAACGATCAATTGCTAGATTTATTCGTTGAAGAAGAAAATCACAAATGAAACGATTGATTGGAAAAAAGAAACGAAAATGTGTCATGTTAATTCATGTTCGCATCGATACATATAAATAAAATAAGATAAATTCTTTTTCAGTCCGTACTGAGTGTAATTATAAACAGATCTTTTTCGGTCTTTATATTCGCCATAAAGTCCTTGAACTTGTATAATTTTTCAAATAAAGTTCAATTATACAAATCGGATTGGATCATTTGACCTAATTGACTAACACACCAGCTGATAGATATTTCCAAGAGTATATTGACTACAAATTATTTTTTTTCCTCAAATGGGGCGCGGAAAATTGCAAAATAACTTTAGATAACTATTAGTTTTAGCCAAAGGTAAAGCATTATACTCATTACTTTTAAAAGATATAAAATAAATCATACATTCACCAATTGGCCTTTGGTCAAGTAATATACCTTCCAATGTGTTCGTGTGAAAGGTCTTGGGTTCAAAACTTAGTCTCTTCAAGGATTTACTAATTATTAAAAAAACCATACATTCTACATTTTTTTGTAAAAGTTTCAGATATGCTTATTTATTTGAGTCGTAATAACGAAGTCGGGTTCAGGCTTAGTTTAATCGTCCACGCACTGAAAGCTGGGTTAGAAAGCATTTTGCCGATTGTTGGTTTGTTAAAATGAGAGGAAAAGAATCATTTTCATTCAATCGAATAAAACTAAGTACAATCTAAAGTGTTTATACACAGAAAAAGACAAAAAAATGAGATGTCATGCTCCTAACAACTTTTCCTGCCAATCTAACAAACTCGTGAGGGATCGAGTGTGACTAACTCCACTGTAAGCTTCAGTGTGATTGGTCCAAGTTTCAATACTGCCCCCTCACAATGAAGCTTCTTGTAAACTGATCATGCCCAGCTTTCCCAAGTGCGGAGACATTTGAGAAAAGCTAAGGTTTTTGGTGAATATATCTGCAAGTTGTTGCTGTGAAGAGATGTACTGAGTTGTTAAGAAGCCTGCTGCTATTAGTTCTCTGACTTCGTGTATGTCCATCTCAACGTGCTTCACTCGTTCGTGGAACACTGGATTCTTTGCAATTGGACTAACCTTCTATAGCTCTCTGGATCTGCAACTTTGTTTTCTCCTGTAACCTCAAGTTTAAGCCCACTAGCAAATGGACTTGAGGCAACAGCTGCATCCTCCAGTTTAGCATCTTTTAGCATATCTTGTATATACTTCCGTTGGCTTAACACTATTCCTCCTTCAGTTTGGGTGATTTCTATCCCCAAGAAATACTTCACCTGTCCCATGTCTTTAATTGTGAACAAGTTGTGAAGGTATGTTTTTACAGCAACATTCTCCTCTACATCTTGGCTTGTAATTAAGATATCATCTACATAAATGACCATATAAACTTCTGCCTTATGTTTGTCATTGTTTTTAATGAACAAACAATGGTCATTTGATGATCTATGAAAGCCAATCTCAGTCAATTTCTCTGAAATCTCTCTATGCCATTGTCTGCCTACTTGCTTCAGACCATAGAGTGATTTTATTAATCTGCATACATTGCCTGGTGGACATTTATCATATCGAGGAGGTGGCTTCAAATACAGTTCTTCTTCAATAAATCCTTGCAAGTAGGCGTTATTCACATCTACTTGATGAATTTGCCAATTTCTGGCAGCTGCAGTGGCTAAGAGCAACCTTACTGTCACATTCTTGGCCACTGGACTGAAGGACTCATGGAAATCTATTCCTTGAGTTTGATGATAACCCTTGGCAACCAATCTTGCCTTGAATTTGTCCACCTCCCCAGTGGGTTTATACTTGATTCTGTAAACCCATTTGGACTCTAATGCTTTCTTACCTTTAGGCAGTTGAGCATGGGTCCAGGTTTCATTGTCTTCTAATGCCTTTAACTCTGCTTGCATTGCCTCTACCCACTTTGGATCATTGCTTGCTTCTGCATAATTCTTTGGCTCTTTAGTACTGGAAATACAGCTAAAGAATTTCTTCTATGTGATTGAAGTTCTGTCAACTGAAAGGCAAAGAGACTGATGTATGGCAACTGTAATCTTCAAGCCATTGTGCTTTTCTGCTAACTCTAGATGATCTGGTCACATAAGTTGAGTCTCTTGTTAGTGTTTTGTTCAGTTGTGTTGTGGGAGATTCAGCAAAACTGAACCCATCTGCTCCACTGGATACAGGTATAGATTCACCTGGTTTGTATGGAAAGATAGTTTCCTTGAACACCACATCTCTAGAGACAATGAATTTTTTAGAATGCAGATCAAATAGCTTATGTCCATGAAGACAGCAGGTTGTGCTCTATAATCCAGGTTATCTTTGTGGAGCAATGTGTTTGTATAATAGCAGAGGCAACCAAAAATAGGAAAATTCTCATAGCTAGCTTTTGACTGATAGAATACCTTGAGTGGAGATTGCCATTTTAACAGTTTCATGGGCAGCACATTTATTATTGCAGTAGCATAGAGTATTGCCTCTCCCCAGAATTCATTTCGAAGATGAGCTTGAAAAAGGATTGTTCTGGCAACATTAAGCAACTGCCTGTGTTTTCTCTCCACCACCCCATTCTGTTGGGGAGTACTTCTTTGGTGCTTTATCCCAAACTGCTGAAAAATGGCTAAGCATTCTTTGTTAATGAATTCTCCTTCGTTATCACTTCTCAGTATCTTCACTGTGCCCCCAAACTGATTTTGTGCTAGAATGAGAAAGACCTTTAGAGCATGACTGACTTGTGCTTTGTTTTGCAGAAGAACAAGTTAATCTGCTACAATCATCCACTATGGTGAGAAAGAATCTGACACCTGTTTTGGATGATATTTTATATCACAATTATAATCTGCAAGTGCTATGAATAGAGCTTTTATAAAATGGCAGTCTATGTTGCTTTGCCAAAGGACACACAACACAAGCATCATTACAGTGTTTGATATGAATTCCAAGTACATGATCCAAAACTTTGTCTGATACATGACCCAGTCTAAGATGCCATAAATTTGGCCCCTCATTATTTATGATACTATTTACAGTTATAGGTGCAATAAACTGCCTTCTATCCCAAACTGCTTTATGATCCCTTCATCAAAGGACTTCTTGCTTATATTAAGCACCTAAAATTAATACCTTTTGTTAGATATAAATAATGGAGCTTCTTGTGATATATCGATTAAGAATCTCGAGAAATCTTTATGCCTTTCTAAAAGAAGGTCATCGTTTTAGTTAGTAGCACATTAATTTTTAATCAAGTTAAAATTGTTAAAAAAAAGTGAGCACGGTTACCTAATATTGTGCCATAATTTATACTCGATGAAATATAATAATTGAAAATATAGTTGTTTAAACATATAGTTTGAATGGTCTATAAGTTCTAGCGTATGATATATCAACTACGATCTCAATCGCAGTATATTGGTTTGATACTCTCACAAGAATATTTGGTCTATAAGATCTAAATATTGGTTTGATACAACATTTAATTTTAATATATTGTTTCTTTTTACGTACTAAATGAATGACTTCGAAACCCAGCATCTTCAATAATTTATTAAATTTTCAAAAAAAACTACAATTTTTGTAGTATTGTAAGAATAAAATTCTATAAATTTATTTATTATCTTAATAACGACAATAAATGTTTAATAGAATAAAAAATAAAAAAATTATGGCCATTAAATAACCCCTTATTAAGTCTTCGACGAGACCTAGTGTTAGTTTTTGTTTTCTCTAGTGTCGGGGTCGATAGGCAAAGCTGCTGAAAAAAAATTTTGGGGGACACATGAAAGGTAACGGGTTGATTCAGTTCAACTATTTAATATAAATCATTTCACAATTGCAAAGTGCAAAAATTAGAGATTTGAAGTTTCACCACCTTTTTACTTTGGTCTACAATTGAAATTTGAAAGCCTGTGTTCATTGCAAAGCGGCAATGGCCTTGCTCGTTGGTGGTGGATCTTGTATTCAATGGCAGTGAATTTTTTTTTATATTGGAATTGAGTTGATTAGAATGATTTATTTTTTTTATGATTTAGAGTATTAGGGTTTGGCGTGTATGTAATTTTGAGGAAGATGATATATTTCAAAAGTAAATTTTAGTAGGTACTTAAAGAATTTTAGGGACTTTTTTAAATTTTACCGTCCCCGCCACATATCACTATATGATTCGGTTGACTATTTCAACTTTTCTACTTTTTGCCACATTAGGGACTCTCCACCATGAGAGTGGTCAAATTGAACTAAAGGGATTATCTTACACCAATTGCTAAATTGAAGGGGTAAAGTGTCACATATGAAACTTCCATGTAGCACTAGACTTTTGGTGTCAACTTAATGGGTCATTCGATGTTTTTCACACTAATCTATACAAACGAGATAATAGATTATATCAAAATACATTATGTGATTTTATTATAACAAAATGACATAATATACCAATATATATTTATTGTTTTATTTGCATTGTTTTTCTTATTAGAACATCTCAAATAAATTTTATATTCAACTATTAAGTACCTATAGAAACTTAAGTTGATGATGTGATCATAAGAGAAACGATACATTTTAAAAAGTAACTACAATAAATTTTCTATTTAAATTTAAATCATGGTTTTAGATAAAACATAGTAATGAAATATTAAATATTTTCATATATATAATTTATCTTCATTATCACAATATAAAAATTACTCGACACATCGTAATGAAAAGAGGAAGTAATGGCCAAATATCTTGGTACAAATAGTCTTATGTCACAAGAAACTTGAAAAAAGTTCCTTCTACCCCTCAATTTATAAAATGTACTAGTTTGACCGCTTCAATTTTCACTAATGCACTAATTGGGCCTCGAAATATTCGTCAACTTCAGGTTGGACACAGAAAAATAACATCTTTAAAAAATCAAGTTAATTAGAAGCTGAAATGTGAAATTTAAGGGTCAACCCGATGTACTCTTGCAAATTAATATTTTTGATGTAATGTCTATTTATGCTTATGTGTTATGCTTATGTGTCAAAAAATATGGTAAAATAAACATTTTATTAGAAATTATCTTCTCCATCCACCTCCCAAACCATTCATTCTTTTTAAAATGTCATTTTAGATGGTTTTCGTCTATCTTTATATTTCCCTTAAATCTAATTAAGATATGCGGTAACATACTTTTTTCAACCTTTTTTAAGGATATAACTTATTTTGTAGTTATTACATAGTTATAATAAAAATTTAAATAAAACACAAAATTAAAATACGATTGCATCAATTAGAAATACTCTAGTAAATTATAATACCTATGGAATACAACCACATCAATTGGATATAGCTGTAACATAACTAAAATATGTATATTTATTTTGTAGTTACGCTAAAATATTACAACAAGATGACTATGCATATCTTGTAGTGATGTGTATTACAAATTATACAATATATTTATATATATTCTTGTAGTTTACATGCTTTAAAAGATAACTGCAATATAACTATAATACGATGATGGTGAGTTGAAACTATAACATGACTACTATACGAGTACACAATAGTTATAATTGAAATATCCAAACTTTAACAATTTTAATTTTATGATATCTTCTATTTTTTTCTTTTGATGATAACTTTTAATAAATGATGCATTCCTATATGTATTTCTAATTAAATTTATTGATACCCTCATCATATATGCATCCTAAAATAGAACGTGTTCATCTTACCTTATTTTGGGCCGTAATCCATTTCTCCATGCCGATGAAATGTGTGGTTCATTGAAAAACTGCAGCACTTCACTTTTGGACTTCAATCACACTCAGTCTTGGCCCATATTTCACCATAGCACTAGCCAATTAATGCGACTCTTTAAATTACACATTGAAAAAAAAAATTAACAAGATATGTGTTGTTCTTTTTACAAAAAGAAATCTGTTTTAAAAATTTAATAAATAAATATTTTTTAATAATAAATTATGTCACGAAATGGAGTAATCATGTTTATTTTCCTATGAAATTTTGCTGATTAGTTAATAAAATATGGTACACATTAGTATAAAATTTTGAAATTTTTTTAAGAAGTGTAAATATTTTGTTATCATTGTTCAACGTTTATTATCATATTTTAATTTTAAAAAATAACTCTACTTCTTAAAAAATTTTAAAAAAATTTCACTAACATGTATTATATTATTGTTAACTAAATTGCAAAATTTCATAGCAAAACGAACATGATTAGCTCATTATGTGACATATTTTAATTTTAAAAAATCTTTATTTATTAACTTTCTAAACATGCATACCTCTTTTTGTGGAAAAAAACGCAGACCACTTTTTATTACTGAGTCAAAATATAGGTCATGTTTTTTAAATTTACCCTTTACACTTTTCATGTCTTCAAAATTGTTCATCCTTCATCCGTTTCCGTACAATGCATGTATTATACTTCGTATACATATATTCATTGCAAATCCTCAAAATCTAATGACTTTGAATACTTAATAATAAATCCTTGAACAGGCTAAATTTCGAATTCAATACCTCTCACCTTTACATTGGAAGGTGTACCAACTGAGATACTTCCCTTTAATCAAAATCTAATGACTTAAAACCGAGAATTCAAGCTGAATTCAAGAACTAGTGAAGAACATTAATTATTCACGAGTGATAAAGCCCAATGTTCATGCTTGTTGTATTTAGACTAATTGATCAGCCTGGGTTGCCAGCGTGGACTGAGATTAGTTGCCAGGATTGTTGATATGCCATGTTCAACACTTAAGCCCCAAAAATGTAAGGCTTAAGCCTGATGATTTTAATTACACGGTGATAATATTTTGAAAGAGTTATAGTAGTTCTTGTATCCCAATTAAGAGGTAAAACTCTTACTTGCTATTATCTCATTATAATTCTATGGCAATGTATTAAGAGCCACTCCAATTAACATCATTTGCTAAGCAACCCCCTCAGCTTAGACTTGTATCTTGGAACCCCCTGAACTTAGTAAATTTGAACTATGAGCCGCCACAACTTGGCAAAAGAGTATCTATGAACTGTCTTATACAAAAATTCAAATTGTGAAGAAAATCATACATTTGCATGCATATTTACATGTAAACTACACGCAAAAGAGAAATCCATGCGATGTAAGACTTGTAAAGTTACAAATTTCAATATTATGAGGCTCTTAAATACATTTTTGCTAGTTTCAGGGGATCTAAACTACAACTTTATACAAGTCCAAGTTGAAAGAGTAGTTGGCAAATGATGCCAAGTTGGGGTGGCCTTGATGTA
Organism: Euphorbia celastroides; assembly: GCA_948291685.1. Lineage (NCBI taxonomy): Eukaryota > Viridiplantae > Streptophyta > Magnoliopsida > Malpighiales > Euphorbiaceae > Euphorbia > Euphorbia celastroides. The sequence goes on along the minus strand of CAOJBJ010498201.1, from coordinate 11,691 downwards.
TCAAGCATAATTATATTTATTACTCTTGACATGAATATTAGTCATAACCTAATTCAAATTGCTTTTAACTTGTATAAAGGCTTCTCAATGCTTGTTATTCTCCACTTTAATATATGTTAAAGGCTTACAGACTTCAGCATCAAAGTATCTTTGTTTATTTTGTTTGGGTCATTACTGATTTCAACCTCAAGACGATATTCAATTTGGTAACTATTTTCATAACTTCTAAATGCTCACTCATAATTTATAATGCAGTGAGCGTAGACCAAATTTGCTAGTTCATGGAAGAATTCCAATTGGAGAAACAGCTTCAATAAAAGTCCCAAGCACAGTCTGGCATCAGCAAATATAAGTGAAATATACTTTTATGTAGAATTGATTTCGTGTATTGAATTAACTAGTGGCTCATATATTGTCATTCCGTGCTCGATGAAAACCTTTTGCGTTTAACAGTTCTTTGATATATTCCTAAGCTAGAAATCCATATCTAGCAAAACAATTAGTCGGCCATCTTAATTTTAGTAACATAAGTAACAAAAAGTGGACCAGAAAACACTTGTTGTAAAAAATTATTCTCTTATGCATGTGAACCGTCATTTATGTATCTCTGATTTCAAAAGCTTATATTACCTGGCTTCATTAGTTTGACATAGAAATCAATACATACGCGTGATAGTGTTTTGTGGTTAATCTATTTATCATTCAACATTTTGGTATTTTTTGTTTATAATAAGCATTATACTGTGAAAGTAAAGGTATAAAAGAAAGTGAAGATCTCGAGAAACAAAATGGGTTGGGTCACTTGGTTGAATCCATATCGCCGGCGTGCGGTCGCACCGCACGTGCGACCATTTCCAGTACGAGCATTGCTTAGGTGAGGCATTATGATGAGACTGCCTTTTCATTTCATTTCATTGTGGAAAAAGCATATATGGTTGGATCCATAAGTTAAGGAAAGAAAAACAGAAAAAGAAGTAGGAATGGAAGATGTCAAAATCAATTGGAAAATGGGGAAAAGAGTAATGATTAAAGCAGCACCTAATCTAATCTGTTCATGTCAATTTCCTATTCTTCTTGTGTCTTGTAATTTTCCATATCCAATCATAGCTTTTAGCCTTGTTTTCTATCTACTATTACTCATCATTCATGCTCTATCCCTCCTGTTTACGGTTTTCTAAATTTTCTTTTATCGTGGTTCTCTTGGATGGAGTAGGGAATATGACTTTGTTTTCTCGGTACTAAATTTGTTATATTCATCGCATAAGCATTAAATTATTGAGAAGCGTTGAGTTGGTTGAAAAACCGAAATATTCAAAGTGTCTGTAAAGTTAGATGCTAGTGATATTGTTAATTATTTAGGTTCTGTTCTTTTAAAATGAATGAGACTGAATTGAACTGAAACTTAACTACAACTTGATGATGGCAGAACGAAACTTATTGATCCAAAACTTAATGTAAACTTATTGTAACTTAATGATATAAAAATTTATATTCAAATGATTCAAAATTTAATAAGTTTTATTCTTATTAAAAATTTATTGAAATTAAATAAATTGAATGCAAGTTAATGAAAACTTGATGAATCTGAACTGAAATGAAACTTAATGAGTTTGAACAGAATTGAACTGAACTAAATTTAATGAAAAATAAGTTGAAAATAACAGAGCCTTAAATAGTTCAACAGTGTTTGTGTCACCTTTAAGAACGTTTCATGAGGATTGTCGTAGGTTGGCCAAACAATTTAGAAATATACAGTATGTTTTATGTTTGTTAGGAGGTTTGTGAATCAGTTAACTTACAAATGAGATCATTTTCCCAAGTTTTTTTAGAATGTAATTCGTTTGATTATTGAGATTATTTTTCGGTCAAAAAAAAGTATGAAACATGTCTTTTATACAAAATTGGTCCCAAACCAATGTTTACAAGTCATAAACTAGAGCACAGAAGTTGTGTCAAGTCTCATTCAGCGAATACTCCTGACAATTCACTCCTCAAGAGGAAAATTTATGTTTGATCCTTGAGGTACATTTGTTATTTGTTGAGTCACAGTGCAATGCAATTATGCAATTTATTGTTTTTTCTTCCCATTAGGACCGCTAGGCATGAGGTATGACCACACGAGACTCATAATATAAAAAAGGAGCTCATAATAAATTTTTTCTGTTGTTTGTTGGTAATGAAAGGAAAATATATACAAGACCAGTTTAAATTGATTGGTATATCTCTTGAAAAAGTACTACCATAAGTTATAGGATTAATTCCAAGCTTTGTTTGAAAATGAACTTACACTTTTGATAAATTTATTGCGCAGGCTCAATCTTGCCCTCAAAATTTTTAAACTCCATTAGCAGTATTATCAATTATGCATGGACTTTTGAAAGAACCCAATACATGGATAATAGGTGGGTATAGATAAAAACAAATTGAACGCGAGGAACCGGAAAAAAGCGATTTAGGCCAGTCTTCAACCATGAAAGATGTTGGTGTAATTGATCTGATAAAAATTAAAGGTAAGAGGAGTAGTTATTATGAATGTTACTGCTAGTTGCAGAGAACTAAGATTACTGATGGGGCTGTCTCTTCATTTTGATTGGTTGGGTCACCATATGACCTCTCTTTCCACTTCTTCTAAACTACACGTTTTCATTGGCGGACGGCTTGGTAAGACTTTTTATTAAATATGCTAATTTAAGCTTAAAATTCAAAATTTTGAGCACGGTACGAGTTCAGATTGGATTTATGGAATCAAACTCAAACTCAATTCATGTTACGTCAATAATTTTATTTTAATTTATTATATTATTTAATAAATTATAAAAATTTAAAACTCTATATAAATTTTACACATAAATACATGATATAGCAAAATCTTCAAAATATAGTTAATAATTAATAAATTAATATTAAAATAAACATATAAATTATTAAACATAATATAAAAAAGTAAGATAAATATATTTTTTATTCATTGAGCCAGACTCGAGCTGGCTGTGGTATTTATATAAAAATCAAGTCCAACCTATAAAATTTCAGACTTATACAAGCTCGGGTTTAGACCGAACTTTATATTAAGAGGAATACTCAAGTCCGCTCATTTTAATCGGGTTTGGACCGGACCGAACGAGTACTCGAACCCGCTAACATGTCTATTTTACACTAAAAGCACCCGGTTTTCATAAATATTTTAATATGGTCATATATTTGATTTCTAAAAAAATATGAATAAAATGCAAATCATTTTCCATGTATCTTTCATAATGTTTTATAAAATCATGCCTCTTTAATATATTGTTGCAATGTCATTTTATGTTATTCACTATAAGCTATGTTTTTTGAACTGAACGGAATTGAACTGAAAAGAATTGAATTGAACTGAGCTTAACTGAAACTTAACTAAAACTTAATGATGGCAGAATGAAACTTATTGACCCGAAATCTAATGTAAACTTAATGAAACTTATTGCAACTTAATGATATTAAGATTTAAATTCGAATGATTCGAAATGTAATAAGCTTTAGTCTTATTAAAAATTTATTGAAATTGAATGAATTGAATGCAAGTAATTTAAAATTTAATTAAAAGTTAATAAATCTGAACCGAATTAAACTGAATTGAGACTTAATAAGTCTGAACTAAACCAAATTTAACTGAATTGAATTACAAGTCAATATTTAATGAATTTATATTAGTTCATGCCTTGTAAATTCCAACAAATTTTGTTCTCTAAATAATTTACATTCCGTGCACAAAATAGTAAAGAATTCATATTCTTAATGGCGCTGCATATCTATTTAAAATAAATTATGAGAATTTGTTGAACACAGTGGATCCAAAACATTTGTCACTTGACAGTTCGATTGCACTGCACACCAACACTATAAGACCGATAGGCATATGCATATTAAACCAATGTCTAATAGTTTACATTTTAGGTAAATTTTAAGGTGCTTTATTTTATATAATGACGTATTAGCTTGTTATCAACGTCTATATGTTTATTATTCATATAAAAAGACATATGCCTCATAACTTTTGAGGATGTGAAAATTCCCTAGCTATATATATAGAAAAATCATATGTCTCATAAGTAATCTATCAACGATTATTTGAAATGTTTAAGGTGACATTTAAGAACATTTTCAATAAATATCTTATTCTATCATTATTTATGACACATCAAGTAGATACTCAACATGAATATTATTCTCTAGATCTTTTATGCACTTTCTTCTATATAATGTTTAATCTACATCATGATAAAATCAACTAAATTTTCACATATAGCATAATAACATTTACGATATCCTCAAATATCATATAATTTTTCCTCATTGGCATATTACATGTAACGCATATTATCTTCTAATTATTATAGTAAAAAAGGAAAAAATTATTGTTTTCTGCAAATCATTCATATTGATATTTGATTGTTTAGAAAAACCTAAACTATATATCTTAACTAAAAAACAGGTTCTCCTAATTTTAATTTCTATTTATTTTTCTGAAAAAGTTATGCTTATATTAGATACAAATAAACGTTATTTTATTACTCGCCCTATATATGACTTGGATTTAAGGGCTATACACATTACTCCCTCCGGTTTTTTTTAATGGATGTTTTGACTAAAATCATCAAAACCAATAACACATATATTACACGCTCAAAATGACTAATCTATCATCTATACTATTCTCTTTCTTCTTAATTATTCACTTAAAATTTTATTAATATTTAACTTCTCTCCTGATTAATAGAAGGCTAAGTTAGAAAAAAATAACATAAAAAGACATTGCAAAATGTAACAAATCCATTAAAAAGAACCAATATTTAAAGGTTAAAGTGTCCATTAAAAAGAACCGGAGGGAGTATATGTTTAATTCTATTCACTAGTTAAAGACATTTGCCAGAACTTATATTTGATTTATTTCAATAATTCAATTGGATCTGGTTATGATTAATTACAACTACAGTGGACTTCAATTTAGTTTAACAATTGTTACAAGTTATAATTTTCTACCTGTTTATGTAATTTTGAATAATTGATCATGCAAGTGTATAAAATGTCACAGTTGAAAAAACTTTATTCAATTCCACTACGGACTTGTTTTATATTTCATGGAATATAAAAAAAATAAATAAAAAATGGATGAAATTGATAGAACATTCATTATCAGATCCGACATCGGATTAGATAGTTATTCCTCACTCTTTTTATTCTCATGTAATAACTATTTTCATTTTAAATAAAAAAAGTTATTCTTTAAAAACAGATATTTTATCTGACCACGAAATATTCAATCATATTCATTATTTTTTCATTATTTTTTTCCATTTATATAAATTAATCATTTTGTGGATCAAAAGAACGTAACAAAAAGTGAAGTAAAACAAATACTGTTCCAAACTTCCATATAATTCGGGGAATATTTCCACAATAACGAAATGCATGTTGATCATATAAAGTAATAATTCAGTGCTTCCGGTTATGTAATAGCAGTGAATCCTGATCGTTGAGTTCCCATACCTTCTATTGATAGAGGTTGACCGTCGTTCACGTGGATAGTTCATCTCACCATATACGTTGGCTTTCTCAAATCATACGGCTTAGCAGCATTGTGTCAGTAATCAGAAAATCCGGCCCCACGATGAAACCATACATGTTATAATTGCCAATGCGTTTTCTTATCTCTTATCTCAGTTTGAATATTTTGTCTCACTTTGATTTAGCAACTTTCCACTTACAATAAATATGCCTGCTGCATTGCTTTTCTTCACAAAGCAACAGCCTAGTTGGAGTTTAATTTCTCTGCATATAATAATTAAAATATTGAAAAATAACATGACGGGAGATAACAAAACTATACCCCCATCACACATATAATAATTAAATATTTTAGCTTTCTTGAGAAATTCCCTATGTTTTATGCAACATACGTAAAACAAAATATAAACTCTCTTTTTTTATATAATTTAATAGGTACGAAAGCCTAATTATTGTAACTAGTTCTTTTATGTCAGCTAAAAAAAGGGAATTATAATTCCCGGGCGAAGGAGTAATTATTTGTTAGATGGATATTATTATTATTTTTTCTATATAAACACAAATGCTTTCTCAATTGTCTCCCATTTCTTCATCATATACAAACTAGAGGAAGAAATGGCAATGGAAGAGACGAAATCAAAGTTCAAGAGAATTTGTGTATTTTGCGGAAGCAGTTCTGGCAAGAAGTCTAGCTATCAAGAAGCCGCTGTTGAGTTAGGGAAGGAATTGGTAATTATGCTCTCTTTTTCTCATCACAAGCATCGTTTGCTTCTCTTCTTTTTCTTCTATTCAATTTCGTTTCACTTTCCTCTTATTTCGAAATTTAAGTTCGGCTATTCATGATTTAGGCTTTTTTTTCAGAATCCAAATTAGGATTTGTCATTTGGTAACTGTGTCATATTCTGTTGCGGTGTTCGGCTAAAATCTTCCGTCATCTTCTGTTTTGTATTTTTGCAACTTCCTTTTTCTGCTGAGAAGGAAACAAGGGCTTATCATTGTTGAGTTATTTCATTTTATTTATTTTGTTCTCAAATAAAGGAGGAGGTTTAGGGTTTATGTTTACATTACGAGCTGCTAGCTGTAATCTGCCTGTAAGTTGTGCAGCATTCTTCCACGATCCTTGCTTCTTGTTATTTTTAATTTCAAATTTCTAAAACAAAATGTGATAATAAAAATTGTTTCGTTACCGGGAAACCAGACGTGCTACATTTATATAATGACCATGCTAGCTGTTCTTTTTCTGGGGACATTTCCGCTATCTTCAAGGACTAGTAACAATCCCATGATTTTTGCTTGTTTGTTTCTTTAGAATATGCTAACCTTCCACTCCGAGCTTATAATTACTGTTGTTTCTAATCATGTTTTCATATCTGTAATTAATTATTGAATTTAATTATTTGGAGTGTTAATGGGTTTGATTTTCGATGAAAAACGAAGGTGGAGAAACGGATTGATTTGGTGTATGGAGGGGGAAGCGTGGGATTGATGGGTCTTGTTTCTCAGGCAGTTCATGATGGTGGGCGCCATGTTCTAGGGTTTGTTCCCCTCTCTCTCTCCTCTTTGGAAATTTCAATTTAACGTTTCTTATTCTATTAGACAACCATTAGACGCCTGATAATTGTTGATTTCATGACCAATGACAACTCTTTTGAACCCAATAGAGAATTTATTTCACATCTCTAATGCTCTCGGCACTTGAATCATTCTGCAGTTTATGTTCCCCTAACTTTTGAGCTACCGAACATCACATAAGATGATCAAATGCTGGATCTGGAAATGAAAAAAAAAAGTTAATATTTTACTGTTGATGATGACACTATGAGCTTCTAGGGGCTGTTGTAAACATAGTACTAAATGCTGTGTGATCAAATCAAATGAAGACGGTAAACCGTAAAACGTGTGCATCTTAACTAATTTCTTTTTGGCTACTTGTTAAACTAATGGTTCATAGCTTAAAGTTGCCTTTTCAGCAGCCTTGGATCAAAGTGATTAAATTAAAGTGTATCTTTTTTGGTCCTTGCAATGTCAGTTCAATACCCCCATGTCTACTTACCAGTTAGTATGAAACATACTGGAAAAGCTAAGTATAAAGTATGTGAACTTTAAAGGGGGACATGCGGTGATTATTAGAGCATCCATAATGGGGTTTACCAACAAGTGCATCAAAATCATAAAATAGTACTTTGCCATTGTGTATTGAGTGCATGAGTTGTGCTTGAAAAAAAGAAGTGCACGAGTTGAAGCACTTGTTGAGGGAAGGAAGGAGAGGCAAATGATTGGTTAATGGTTATGACATGTGGGATCCACCATAAAAATGATAGTTGTAGTTTATTTATTTAATAGTTGTAGTAATTTGAATAATTAAATGGTTATGACATGTGGGGTTCACAATAAAAATTGAAGGACTTAACCCACAATGGTATAAAAATGATGGACTAAAATTATAGTGATTTGAATAGTATTTAAAGGACTAAATTTTGTGCTTTGGATGCTCTTAGAGGGATGGGTGACTTACCTTTTAGTTGAGGGGTCATATACTCTTCTTTTTAGCCCTAAGGTCCTTTCTATAGCCCCTTGATAAAGCTGTTTTTATGGGGGGCCAAGCTAATTGCTATAAGGCTATCTTATTGAATTATGGAGTTCAATTTTGATTCTCCTACTTCAGTAAATTATTGGTATAATGTAAATGGTTTTGTTGTTTTGCAGAGTTGTTCCAAGGACATTAATGCCCAGAGAGGTGAGCTTCAGACACTGGCTAAAAACTAATTCTTGCTTTAATTATTTCATTTTTCCCGTTATAAAACAGGAAGGGAAAAAAGTACATTTTGTCTGAATCTGCCTTTACTTCTATGTGTTTATCATGCTAGGCTAGGCAAATAACTTGCTTTTCTGAATACTTTCTAGAAATCTCTCTCCTTTTGCATTCAATTAACATGTATTTGCATTCATTGAAGGTACTAGAGGAATGATATTGATTTATTATGTGGGATAATGTTTGCTGTTAGTCTTAATTAGTTGGTTAAGTACTGAATTTTGGATTCAATTAAGGGATTTTAGACTTTTAGTAACATAGTTATATTATAGGGATAACTTCAAAAAACCCTCCCGATGTTTCAAATTTAAGCAAAACCCCCCCTGATGTTTAAAATCAATTAAAAGCCCCCCGATGTTTGTTTCCGTTATCAAAGTGACATTTTTCCGTCCAAAAGATTTTAATTGCTGATGTGACACATGGGCATTATTATCCAAGTCTTATATTTTAACCCATTTACCCAAAACCCCTAAACCCTAACCCAAATACCCAAACACTTAACCCAACCTAAACCACTTGAAACCCTGACCCTTATACCCCTTGCCGCCGGCGCCGAAGATCGCGAATCCGGCGAAATGTCGCTGGAAATCGCGGTTTCTCTCTCAGTTGCCTCTCTCTCTCTCTCCCCTCTTTCTTCTGCCGGAAAGTCGCACTAACTCCGCCGCTAGTAACCTCCACCGCCAGTTAACTCCGTCGTTAGTAGCCTCCGACGCCGGCAACAGATATGTGAAACAACGGCAAATCTCCTCCTCTGGCGACCAGCAACACAAAACTGAGCAAATCCCGATTTCGATCTCCTCTGTACCCGTTTCATTTTTCAGATCTAGGATTCAAACTCGCCATCCCCGTCGAAACCGCCATTCCCATCATTGATTTCGCCAGATCTGAATCGATATGGTCGGCGTTTCCCAGTGAGAACAAAAGAGAAAGGGAAAAGAGGGAGGGAGAGAGAATCGGCGGCGGCGGTTGAAGTGAGGAGTGAAGGATTACCGGTCGTCGCGAGCTGCGGCAGGGCACCGGCGGCGAGGGATCAGCGGCGGTAGGGAAGAACTGATTAGGGTTTAAAGGAAAGGGTAATTGGTTTAGTTAAATGGGTTAATGGGTATTAGGGTTTAACTTTTTGGGTAAATGAATTAAATGTATAGATTGACAATTTTATCCCTTAGCCATGTCAGTATTTAACTGTGTTGGATAGAAAAATCCTCATTTTACTAACGGAGAAAAAATAAGGGGAGTCTTTTGCTTGATTTTAAACATCAAAGAGATTTTTGCTTAAATTTGAAACATCAAGAGTTTTTTTTGAAGTTATCCTATATTGTATGAATATACAGATAATTGGTCAGACAGTGGGAGAAGTGAGAGCTGTGTCTAATATGCACCAAAGGAAAGCAGAAATGGCTCGTCAAGCTGATGCCTTTATTGCCCTTCCTGGTATGGATTTCGGCCACATTTATTTTTCTTGATACATTTAATTCAACATTATTTTTTTTTGTATACTATAAGTTTAAATTTAATTCAACATTAAATGACATTTTGTTTATTAATGGCAGGGGGTTATGGCACCCTTGAAGAACTGTTGGAGGTTATTACCTGGGCTCAGCTTGGTATTCACCGCAAACCTGTAAGAAACATTACTTCATTGATTTGTCATAGAAGGTTTCTCTGAGGTACTATAAAATTAAACAAAGAAACCCTCTAGGTCCTAGCAAATATTTAAAATGGCAAAAATGAATTGATAGTTTATTTTTGTTTGTTTGTGTCGATTAATTTAATATTATATACCTCCAGAGAAGTTATTAATGTTTTCGTATGTCTCTGATGAGTAAACCATTGAACATGGAAGCGTTAGACCAATATATTTAATGATAGCAATCATGAGTTAATGATTGTTTAAGAGATATATGTGTCAATACTTCTAGAGAATAATTTGTAGCTTTTAAAATGCACAGTTTTGGAATAAATTTATACATCTCAACTAAAAAAGGAGACTCACTGCCAAAATTTAAAGCTGGAAATAATACGAAAATCTCCTATTTCATCTAAGTTCTTAAGTGTAGAAATCTAAACAATCAAGAGTCTAGATAAAAACAAGAACTTCCAACAAAGAAAAAACAAAATTACGTGTAACTCAGCTCTGCTCTTAGAAAGTTCATTTTGGGTTTTTTGGCTTGTTAACTTAGTGGAAGATAATTGATATGCTGTGTTCTTCTAGAGTATTACATAGTGTTTCTTCTTGGTCAAACGTTATTATTTTTAGTCAAACTCTGATAGATAGGGAAAGACATTGATAAATATTATCATGCGGTACTCCGAAGGGTTCACATGGAAAGATAACGCAATATATTATTTCCACATTTATATATAATCGTCAAAGGCAAAAATCATTTCCAATTCATTCTTCTTTTTTTCTGGAAAATAAATGCTGATCAAGATGAGTGCATAACTGATTTTGTTAGTTAGTTTGTTAGTTTCTTCTATAATTAGATGCTGAGACAATGGTTTCATAATTTATCCAATAATTAAGCTTATTTATTAAATAATCAAATTATAAATAAATTAATGCAGGTGGGTCTTTTGAATGTTGATGGGTACTATAATGCATTGTTATCATTTATTGATAAGGCAGTTGATGAAGGCTTCATTTCTCCCACTGCACGTCGCATTATCGTTTCAGCACCAACTGCTAAACAACTAGTCAGACAACTTGAGGTAATAAAACCATTATTTCCCTTAAATTATAATCTAATAATTAATCAATGCCTGTTTATCATTTTTTTAATTAAAATATGTTGATTAGTGATTAGTTAAGTACTTAATTTTTTAATTGAACTTGGATTATCAGGAATATGAACCGGAATATGATGAAATAACATCGAAGCTGGTGTGGGAGGAAGCTGATAGACTGAATTATGTGGCTGGAGCAGAAGTCGCCACAATGCAGCTAAGCTAACTTGAAGAAGTGTAGTATGTATTAAAAAATATTATGGGTAGTCAGTATATAGTTATATGTATAATTATATGTATTAAGGGTAAAGTAGGAATGTCTTTTTGGAAGAAATAGGTCTCAGTGAGCTTAATGTTTTGTCCAGGAAAGAACTAAAATTATTCTCTTCCTGATGATGTGAAAAACTGAGATGTAAAATGGTGACAATTCTGGTTTTAATTATGTATTTAATTATTTTGTATCCGTATATTGTGTTAGTCAAGGAATTATTTAGCTAGATAAGAGAATACGTCATATGTATGGTTAGTGAAGGTTGATTGTATGACTTGTTCAGTTTCTGAACATATTGATTAAAAGCTTTGAAGGAGCTTTAAGGCATGTCCAGTTATTA
>CAOJBJ010498047.1:0-11492 GCA_948291685.1 Euphorbia celastroides | reverse complement strand
GCATAAAGAGAAAAGAGCTTCTTCGGCGTTGAGTTTCGAAATCACATCTTCGAACAAATTGATAAGGTTTTTGTTGTTGATCCTGCAAAAACAACAAGTTGTAAGGTTCTTATAGCTGCACCTGCAAAAAGCTATAGGGTTCTGATAGTTGCTCCTGGAAAAGCTATTGGGTTCTGATAGTTGCGCCCGTAAAAGATATTGGGTTAGTTCTCAGCCCGCGAAAGAACTGTAAGGGTTTGATACTTGCGCCTTGAAAAAGTATCAGGAAGGGTTTGTTTTCTACCCGTAAAGAAAACAGAGTGGAAATCTCAAGTCAGGTTGACTTGGGGACTGGAGTAGGGGGTGCCCCGAACCAGGATAAATTTGCTATTTCTCTACTCTCGGCTTTCCTTACTTTTTACTTTACTGCTTAACTATTTTTATTAAAATTGAGGAATTGAGTTTTAAAAGATTTTCAGAAAGTCTTGTCATAAAGGCGATAATAGCCTAAGGAAATTGGTTTTTAAAGTAGACCGCTTGTGACTCTACCAATTTCCTGGAGACTTTTTGAAAAACCTAAAAACTCCGATAAAGTACTATTCACCCCCCTCTAGTACTTTCTAGCCATCTTCGAGACTAACAAACACACTGCATAAAACGGATTCTACCATCCAAGAAACAAAGAGATTGCAGCACAACTGAGGCCATTTGCCATAAAAAATTAACAATAGCGCAAATGAATTCAAGGAAAGAGATAATCAACAGGTCTACTATACATACCCAATCAATAAACCAATGAAAGCGCACAAATTCAATCTCAAGGAACAAACCATTATTATTTGAAAAGATTTGACGGGACAAGAAGTGATAATAGTTTTTTCAAAAAAAAAGAAGTGATAATAGTCTTTTATTGTTTATATACTCAAAAGAACGCAAATGTACTGTACATCGTCGGAAATTAGCACAAAGAATATTGAGAATTTCAAGATCCTCAAGAGCGTATACTGTAACTATCCAGATAAAAGCGATGAACTACCCGAGATTGTCAATTGTGGCCGGGCCGGTGAATTCGGTTGTGGCTGCCGAGAGCCCCAGTGGTTCTTGTCATAAACGAGATTGTCGACCATAGATTTGATGAGATCTGATTATATCCGGCAGCAAAACGTCGGTGAACGACGAGAGAACCGGTATCTGATGAAAGAATATGAGATCTGATGAGACTCGACGGCCAACGGCGAGATCGGGATTTTCGACGAATCTGGGCGGCGGAGGAGAGAAATGGCTAGAGACAGCGACGAGGAATGTTGGAAACGGCGACGGCGAAGGTTTGCTTTGCCGGCAAAGAGATCCGGCTAGATTTGGAGTGATTCATTAGTGGGGAATGAATTTTGAAATTCACATGGTAAATGAGCGTATTTTCATAAATAGAAAGTTAAAGAGGTGGTAACACATCTAATTTAAGTTCTTTTGAGAGGTATTTGGTTGCTTATCCCAACTTATTTTTAAGTTTGTTGCTTATAAGTAAACATGTTTGCCAAACACAACAATTTAAATTCTCAAAACAATGCTTGTTATTACTATTAAACAACTTCATTGAACAAATCAAAACATTTGAATCCCAACGGAACAAAGACAATCTATTTTTATGCTATAAATCCAAAAAAGATTGTACCTCTTACTTATGGCATATGAGATGATTTAATTCGCCGACTTATTACCATAAACAAAATTGCTATGAAGGTATACCATATATTTAATATAAAATAGATGAAGCATCCATGTTAATACTTATTTTCATAAAATTACGATAATTTATACAGATGAATTGATTCACGAGAACTCAATGCGTTTAGGCAAATCTTACTTAAGACAATAGAAGTTATAAAATATGAACGGTTCATTATCTTCCAAATTATGTCATCATTATTGTCCCACAAAACAACACCACTATCACTTTTTTGGACTTTTATCCAATATTTTTGTCAATAAAAGTCGCACTTGGATTATTATAATTTCAGATTTAACAATAGTATTATACATGTGAAGATTGAAGTTCAACGAATCTTTTGTATACAAAGAGGAAATCCGATTTTGTTGTTAGAGTTTTTATTAATAGTACTATTAATTTAATTTCTGATTAAATAGCCGGTGTATATAATTGTTGGCGTTTAAAAAGCTTCAATTACGGTTATAGAGATAATCAGGTTTTTCAGCGTTTGAAACCAAAATAGGTTCAATATACAACCAAGACTACAATGACTCCCCAACCTCTAACAAAAATTTCAGGTTATGAGTGAAAACATAAATTTGCTCAGAATCAGTTAATTAAAATAACGTGTTAGATCAATCGTGAACTAAATTAAGCACGCCATTTATACATAAATCCTCTATGTATTTTGACCAATCCCGAATTTAAGTCATTCCACCGTGCCGGAAAAAAAATAGGCATACAAAAAAAAGACAGGAAAATTTTGTGATTTAGGGTGAATGTAGGCTGTTGCAGGCAAGAGTTGTAAAGAATCAAATAAAAGAACAATACTATTTTCAATTATTTATATAAGAAAGCCAAAGTCCTATTGTTGTAAAACAAAGGACTGAGAAATGGAGAAAATTAAATTAATTAAAATGGCTCCAATTACTTAAAAGAGCATTAGGCCAACAATTAATCAAACATAACCATTTTTTTAAGAAATAAAGTTCGAAATGTAAAACTCGAAATCCAAACACCTAAACTAAGTTGGTACCTTGGTGAAACTGCCAAATGCGCATTACAGCAAAGAACCTTAATATAAAGTTCTTCAATCAAAAAATATTTCAAATTAAGAAAAACATAACTAGATTTTTTTTTTCATACAGCCCCAAAAACTATTTGGGCAAATTAAGCTAAAATCCTGATGTGATATATACTTAATATTCGATTCACCAAATTCAACAGCTTAGGCTTGCTAAATAATGACAACTCATTATTAAGGTTGTTGCTTACAAGTAAACATGTTTGCCAAAAACAACAATTTGAATTCTCAGATCAAAGCTTCTTTTTACCATCAAACATTTAAACCCCTAAGGGACAAAGACAATTTATTTCCGTGCTATAAATCCAAAGCAAATTGTACCTCTTACTTATGCGAGAGCTGATTGAATTCGCCCACTTGTTAGCGTAAACAAAATTGCAATAAAGTTATACCCTATTGATGTTAATAATTATTTTCATAAAATTACAATTATTTATCCAACTGAAGTGATAATGCTCGGGAAAATCTTACTTAAAACAGAAGTTACATCTATAAAATATTTATGCTTCATTATCTTCCAAACTATGTCATCATTTTTGTCCCACAGGACAACACCGCCATCACTTTTTTGACTTTTATCCATTATTTTTGCCTATAAGAAAGTCGTGCTTGGATGTAATATAATTTTTGACTTTACAACATTGTTATCCATATGAAGATTCAAATTCAACGGATGTATGATGCATTGGCCTGTTTTTTTTATATCATCTTTGTTTAATACTTATTTCGTAATGCTTACTTAGCAACCTATTTCTTTTATATACAAAAGAGGAAATTCAGTTTTACTGTTAGAGTATTCATTAATAATATTATTAATAAATTTCTGTTAAGTGACAAGTGGAATATTGGCGTTTTAGAAACATCAATTACACTTGTAAAATTAACCAGTTTTTTCTGCGTTAAAAACCAAAATAGCGTTTAATATACCAAGACTACAATAACTCCCCAAATTCTGACAAAAATTTCAGGTTATGCGGGAACACATAAATATTTGCTTTCAAAAAGTAAATTAAAATAATGTGTTAGATCATTGGCGAACTAAATTAAGCATGTCATTTATACATAAATTTAAAATTGAATCAGAGGAGACAAATATGGACAATGTTGAAGGTGAAAGGGTAGCTAGTGCCCCACCCCAACCATATGAAAACAAAAAATACTCTATATGTTTTAACTAATCCCGAATTTAAGTGGTGCCGGAAAAAAAATTAAGGAGTACAAAGAAAACAGAGGAAAAATTTGTAAATTATGGACAATTGTAGACTGTTGCTTGCAAGAGTTGTCAAGAATCTAATAAAAGCAACAATACCTATTTCTAATTATTTATTACATTAAAGTATAAGAAATCCTCTTTTGATAGGCCAAATATTCCTCATTCTTTGGTTTTGGATTATAATGGACTAAAGTAAAATGGTAATTAAACTATCCGAACTTCTTTTATTGTGAAGCCATGGATAGCTGTTGCATCTCTACTTCTGGGTCAATTGGAAACAGCCTCTCTGCTAGCTTAGGGGTAAGGCTGCATACACCCGACCTTCTCAGACCCTGCTTGCGCGGGAGACTTTTTAGGCATTGAAGTAATGTTGTGTTGTTGTGTTGTGTTGTATTAAAGTATAAAAAAGCCAAAGTCGTATTGTTATAAAACACAAAGAAATGAGAAGTGGAGAAAATTAAAGTAATTAAAATGGCTCCAATTACTACTCTCCTCCTCTTCCTGATTTCTTCTTATCGTCTTTTTACAGATCCTCAATATCTTTTATCATTCAATATTCTCAATTTTCATGATCATCCTTCTAGATTTGGGCTAATTCCCCTTATTGATGTTTCCTTGATCCCTTGATTCAGCGGCTATGGCTGCAGATTCACGGTAATTTCCTCTGTGGTTGCTGCACTGAATTATCGAGTGATTTTACGAGGAGCTTGGTTTTGGTTTTATGCTTCTATCGTTTTGTATATTTCTTCGTCTAACTCTCTCAATTATTTGTTGTTTTCTCATGTTGAATTAAGAAGATGATATTCAGTTTAATTTATTAGAAATTAGTTCCCATTTTTTATGATTTCAGTTTTCTGCATATAATCTGCTTGAATTCCACTGTACTCAACTTATAATCAGTAGTATATTAAAGAGGAACAGAGAATATAACTTTTTTAAAAAAATTCTTTGTGATGAGGCTTGCTTCAATGATAAGAACTCTATCTCTTGAGGCTTTGTTGCTCGCAATTCAGGTGGGATGCTTCTAATAGTTGTACTGGAAAAGAGGAGGCTTTATCTTGGTTGAGGCATTCGGATTGAAACGGTCAATACACAGTTGTTTGAGCTTTGACATTGGTCTCTCCTACTTATGCTCTGTTTTGGACAATTTGCTTCATGTCTTTTTAATTAGTTGGGCTTGTCGAGATCAAAATGTTGAAGCCTGTAGGATGGCTAGAGTAGTATTGTGAGTACTCTTTCCCATATGAAATGCTGGCGATAGCAAGCGTGTGGGAAGGGGAGGTAGAGAAGGAAGTGTAGGTGAATTAGGAGGTTGGAGCAGGCAAAGGCAAAAGAAGAGTGCTGTAGGGATTTTATCCCTAATTCACAGATTTTTTAAGCAATATAGAAACACAAATAAACAAGAACACCAATCTGACAAGGCAGTTCCTTAGATAGATTTAATTAAACCGATCGTCATAATACATCTACCGATCTATATTAATGAAACTTCACTGAGTGCCAATAGGCACAAGGTTTCAATTGTTTCTACAAAGGATCATAAACCCTAAGTCTAAGCAGAAATATAAAGAAAATCCCTAAGAAATGAACTCAGTTGAACTTGCTGAAGTCAAAGCAAGCCCCTTCAAGTTGGTAAAAGTTGGCAAAAACGTTCACTTCAACCCCTTAATACCACGTGTCACATTTTTAATGGAGATAAAAAATTAAAAAAATTAGGTTTATTTGAAAAGTCAAGCAAATTACAATGTGACACGTGGCATCAAGGGGGTTGAAGTGAAAGTTTTTACCAACTTCAAGAGGCTGAAGTGAACGTTTTTGACAACTTAAGAAGGTTGTGTTTAATATTTACAACTTTAGGGGGCATTTTAAAAAAAAATACCAACTTCAAGGGGTCAAGTATGCATTTGGCCTTTTGCAAAAAAGAAAAAAAAAAAAAAAAAATACCTCAAGGATCTTTTTGAGAATGGACAAAACTTTAAGAAGGGTTTTTGAAGTTATCCCTATTTAAAAGTATAATACTTTCGTGAGAAATTATCATTAGTTTTGTAGACGTGTAGCAAACATAATTAAAGTTTAAATTTTAAAATAACAAATGAGACTACAATTAGGTGTTAGCTCAATTGATACACCTATCAATATACAGTTGGAAGGTCCAACGTTCGAAATCTAGTCTCTTCAAGATTTATATAATTCTTAAAAAAAAATAACAAATGAGACTACAATGACTCCACAAGCTTTTACTAAAATCTCAAAGTTTTATGAGAACACATAAATATTCGTTTGAAGAAAGTTAGTTATATGTTTTAGACTTAAATCAACCTTAAACCAAGTTTAGCATATCCATTTTATATAAATTTCAAATTTTAACATATATTAAATATATGAATGAGGTAATCTAACTGTAGCTTCATTTGTTGGTAATAATTGATGCTTAGAAGCAGTGGTTGTGTAGAGTCGATGGAGATGTTTAAACCCAAGAATAAAGAGGTTTGACGGTGTTGCTCAAAATTTTGATGGTTGATTTACATGTAGGCATTGACTCAAAAGTAGAAGGTTAGAGGATTTTCGAGGAATCGTTTTCATTCTCAATTTTTAATTTTACTTTTGTGACTATATCACCTTTAAAAACCAAATGCATCAGTTAGCCTTATAAGAAGACGACGGGCTCGACAGTTGGTGGCGGTCGTAGAACAAGGGAGAGAGACAGTGGAGAGAATAGGGGAGAAGAAGAAGCCGATGGGGTGGGGGAAGGGTGACTGTCGGCGATGGGAAAGGAAGCACAAGGGGACAACCTAATTTCGCTAGGAAAACTCATAAAACAGAAAATATATAAGTCACAAAACGTACTACTAGAATCGACGAAACACAAGCACTAATTTAACAAAACAGATTTTAGATGACCAAAGAACAAGCACGAACGAGAAGCGCAAATACAACTTTTGAGAGAAGTTTGTATACTATACGAAGGAAATTCAAAATCCAATAAATATCAGCAAAACCACGCATGAGTAGAGAAGACTAGCAGTTGCGGATGATTAACACGTGCTTCACCTGCATGGAAGACGGCTGGATGAGTGAAGTTAATAAAAAAATAATCGACCCTGAAGGGTGTCTCTCGACTTAATGGGGAACATCCACGCGTAAGCGAGGAAAAAAATGGAACCAAGAAACAAACCTTGAAATTAAGAGTCTTTATCTATGACATCCCATTACATGCATCATTTTACATTATACATATGTAAAGAATCATTGAATATATGCTATAGAAAGGTATATTTAACATAACATCTTATACATACATGGAAAGATAAGTTTATAATAAGTATAATGAATTACAAAAATGATACTAGAAATTATCAAATGGTATATGTTTGAGACTTAACAAAATAAGTAAGTTAATGACCAAATAAATTATATATGTACAAGTTGTGTACCTTGTCTTGTATATTTTTATATGCTTAAGTATGATCCTTAGTTGATACATATAACAAGTATAAGTATAGGTATAGGTATCGTTGTGGATATAATGATTAAATATATGTATATGGAAGGTGAAATGACCTAATTATATAAAAGTAAACTAAAAATACATCAATGTTTCGTTCTTAGAATATAAAGGCTTCAACTAAGTATAAGTAATCAGATTTGTTAGAGTATATGTTAGTTTTGTATATAGTATAAGAGATAAAGGGCATTTTAGACTTTTCTTAATATAAATTATAAAAAATGAAAGAATTGGGATAAGTAGAAACCTAAGACCAGCTTATCCTGCTATTTAGAACATAAGGGAACCAGAAAGAGAGGAGAAACGATGCACAATAGGGTGGAGAGAGAGAGAGAGAAGCCTAGTGAAGTTTTGAAGGAACCGGGTAAGTGATTTCACTTGTGATTAGGTTTTCGTTGTCTTAGGCATAGAATTTGGGGATATGGTGAACTAGACTTCTGTTCATATACTTGCGTAGAACCTCTCTATATATTTGAGGGCTTTTGGATGAGTAGAATTCTAGATATGATGTTTTGATTCCAAACAGTGCAGAATTGCATGACTAACGAGATAGGATGAGAAAACAGGTTGATTTCGCATGGTTATAGATTTTCAAACAAGCTGATTTTTTGTATATGTTGTTACCTTATGAGTCTATTTCATGTAGGAAAAGGAATCAAGTGATTTCTTTTTATGTAGAGGAAGTTATTGCTGTTTTTGTATGAGTTGTTCATGAGAAACGGGCCTGTAAATAGGTCTGAATGCGTAGGGCACCATAAATTGTACAAAGGTCATCAGGTTCTAAAATTTTAGTAGAAACAGGGCAATTGGGTTTCGGAGTAGAAAGTTATTGCTGATTTAGTGGGGAGTGGTCTGTTTTGGTATACAAACTAAACAAAGTAAATTATGTGTAAATATAGGGGCTTCCATAAATGGTATAAGTGTTATAACATTCTGAAATTTTAATATGATGTGTCTAAATGAGTTATAAATCAGTGAGAGTTGGAATTAGGTCATTTGGATTAATGAGTTGAAAATTATTAGTTGTTTTGTAAAGAAAGGTCATAGAAGAACAAATGTCAATTTAAAGCAAAATGACACTAAGTTGTACTTTAACTTAGGAATCCATAATACTTAGAAATATAATGAGAAAAGTATGAAAGTAAATTGAATTGAAATCAATGTAATTTATATATACAGGAACTCAAAACCGAGAAGGTATAGCAGAAGAAGGTCCGAGTCACTTTAGAGGCAATTAGCTACTTATAGGTGAGTATAAACATGAAATGAATATATGTGTTTTATATGATGTGAAATTGTTTGAAAATGTGTGATATGTGATATGTTTAAATGTTACTTGAGATGTGACTTGAGATATGCTACTTGATATGTAATGTTATAAGAATGTGTTATATGAAAATGTGATGATATGTCGTTACTTGAAGAAGGTATAAGTAAGTGATACTTGGTATATATATGGAATGAATTCTTCATGTTTACTTGTAAATGAAAGGTATATGATATGTGGACAAGTTACAAGATATGTATATGTGTACATGATGGCATGAAACAGTAAATGGAACGTTGTGGCATACCTGTCCGGACTCTGCAATACATGATATGATTACATGGACCTTTTGGTCAATTACACATATTACATGGACCTATATGGTCAAATACATGGGTAGAAATGCCAAATTACATGGATACAGGCTGGCCAGCAAAATACATGATATGATTACATGGTACATGATCCCGGGGTAGTGATTTGGCTGGTATTGTCACAACAAGATAATAAAATGGCTCATTCATTTACATACATGTACATTCGTGTGCCTACTTGCAAAAGTGTGACTGTATGTGGTTGATTATATTCATTGAGTGCTTATATTCACTGAGTTGCGACTCATATAAATCGTAAATATTTTTCAGCTAGTAGATATTATAGATAAGCTTTTGCAACTGAAGTTGAGCACTGTAGATACCTATGGCAAAAAGGTCGGCCTTGAGTCCCGTCTCACACTCTCTCCTTACTTACCCATCATATGCACTACATACTGTTGGGTTTTTGGTTAGACATGAACTGATATGTATTATACGTTGTGTTATAGTTATATGAGTTTGGTATTGTAAAAGAATGATAACGTATATGTGCAATAAATAAATAAGTGTGTTTGAAGAAAAAAATTTTACCGACTTTCCGATACATATTGAAAGGTATAAGAGCGTTACATTATCCGACCTAGGGAGACATCTGATAACAGATCGCCATTGTTGGCCCCTTTGGTCTAAATAACACGTGTCAAAGGGGAGTGAATGACTTTTTGGTTGAAAAATCGAGTTAGTTAAGTCTTTTTAAATTTCGTTGAAAACGTCCCTCTGATCAGTGAAGACTGGTTGCCGCTGATGATGATACACGCGCTGAGAGGTTGTCCAGCAAGCTTAATAGTATGCGCGCTGATCCTTTTTCTCAACGGGCTTATCAGTCAGTTTATATGTGTATGTATATGTGAGTGTACTAATATATTAGTGTTGCTGAATATAATCAGGGTTAGATGAAAAGCAAAGTAAGTAAATATCACCAGCGAGATTTTATCCTGGTTTAGCAGCCTGTGCCTACTCCAGTTTCTAGATTCCCTCTCTGAGCTTTAATCCACTAGTGTCTCCTTATCGATGGAGAAGCCTTCATACAGAGTTTTCTAGAGAATGAGTACCCTCCTCTTTCTCCTATACTTTAACCCAACTGTTGGATACCCTCTCCAATAGTCCACTCAGTTTTACAAATAAGATTTGATTTTTCTTCTCACAAATAGTGAAGAGAAATTACAACAGATTGAAATTCTAACTGTCGTTGACTGTTTATCTTTAATGTGAGTGCTTTTGAGACTAAGATGGAATTTTTGCTTTTAGACGTGAGTTGAGCAGAGTTTCGACTTGAGCAAAATCCCTTATCATCTTTTTCTTCGTATTTGATTCTCCTTTTATAGCAAGTAGAAATATTACCGTTGTTTTTAGACCGTTTAGAAATTTTCTAACCAAACGTTAGAGAATTCTGCCCGTTACTCACAACAATAATTTTTCATTGGAGGCTTCTCTTTCTTGGAGACTTAACCTGCTGAAAATTGTGACTTTTTGAGGCTTTGACCTTGTGTTGTTGAATTTTGATTGATGTAGCAGTTTCCAAGGTCCCTTTTTACCGGAATTAGGTCTTGCGTGATTTCTGGATGTCAGATACGTCATTCCGTGTTTTGCTTCGCGCCTCTCACTTTTTAAGAATGCATTAAATGCACGCTTGTTGCTTCCTCAGACAGCATTAAATGCGATGTACTTTTTGTCAGAACTGGATAGCTGGACATAAGACAAAATAACTTTTTGCATTATCGCCTATGTTTCTATCAGCGGCATTTTCTCTCAGTGAGCTATTCCCATTTGCTTTATTGCGTGACTTTCTTCGCTGAGAATGACTTCCAGCCAGAGCAAAACCCTTCAGCGAGTTGTTCCTTCACCGAGGCTTTAGGCATCAGCGAGACTGGTCTAACAATCTCCCTTATTTTGCGATGGCAATTCTGAGAAGAATCTCAGCTTAGCGAAGAGACTAACTTTGCGTGAGAACTCCCAGAAGAGATGGCCTCAGGCTTCCAAGGATTCTCCCCATAAGAGTTGCTTCTTTACTTATCTGCAAAAAGTTAGTTTCGTAATTGATAAAGCATATGAGTTAAAAAGATTTTAACTCACTGATGATAAAGTATTCTTTCATTGATGATAAATTGATTACAAGTACAAGTGATTATAATGGAAAGAATAAGTTTGCTTCCTATTGCTGAGTTCTTTTCTTCTTCTCCCCCATTGTCTTTGCAGCTTGCAAATGTTACTTTTCTTTCTGCTGCTTTTACTTCTGCTGAGATCTCTTCTCCTTCTCCCTCATTGCCTTCGCAGAATACTCCTTCAAAGTTTCAGAGACAAACTGTTGAAAGCTGTCAAGAGACATATGAAATAGCTGAATGTTGCTGGCGAGAGCAAGATC
>CAOJBJ010497856.1:0-10933 GCA_948291685.1 Euphorbia celastroides | reverse complement strand
TTGCACTATCCACAGCTGAAGCCGAATACATTGCAGCTGGAGCATGTTGCTCTCAACTTCTTTGGATCTCTCAACAATTGAAAGATCTCGGCTTAAACTATAGAGGTATCCCTATTAAATGTGATAATACTAGTGCTATATCTATTACTAAGAATCTTGTGCATCATTCAAGAACCAAGCATATAGATGTGAAACATCATTTTATTCGAGATCATGTGGAAAAAGGAGATGTGACAATTGAATTTGTATCAACTGATCATCAATTGGCTGACATTTTCACCAAACCCTTGGCTGAAGAAAGATTTAACTATATCCGACATGAGTTAGGCATGTTGAATATGGTAGCATCAATATAGGGAGAGTAAAACCTTGAAACTAAGGTTTAAAGGTACGCGAAGTTGTTATTTCTTCTATATTTTCAAAAGTTTTAAAAGTCAATTTCAAGGCCTTGAAAATTATAGAATAATAGGTTGGACCGGTTTTATCTTGGATAAAAACCGGATGTAATCAAATTGATGATTACAAATCTTTTCAAATCTTTTCAACGATTTGGTTATTTGAAACGTTTTAAATTATTCTTCTATATATTCCTTTCGAACGTTTCTTCGTCTCTCTCTTCACTCTTGCCTCAACTGTTCTCCTTCTCGACTTCTCTCTCTCTGAAATTTCTCTAGAAACCCTAGAATTTACGGCATTCATGGCTCCCAAGCGCGCATCAACCACTCCTCGCTCTTTTGTAGCCAAAAAGGGCAAGAAGGTCACTCGGTCCTTCGCCATCCCCTCCATTATCACCCACTGTCAACTCTGCTAGTGCCGCCAAAACCGTAAAGGAAGAGGTAATTGAGTCTCTACCCTCCTCTTGGTTACAAACTTCACTAATCAGGGGATATGGAAAGATGGTTTTCACTCTAGGAAGACCTTTGCATGAGAACCAGTAGACATCGATTTCTTAGAAACCACTAGAGTTCCTATTCTAGATGTGTTGAAAACTTCTGGTTTATGGTTGCTGCTTTCTCCTAGCCTATTTTCGTATCCTATGCTAGTTAAATTGTTTTATCTGAACCTTGTAGCTTCAAGGAATTGTGGTGAATTGACCTTAACCTCAAAAGTTAAAGGGAACACCATAACCTTGAACTCTACTTTGCTTAGTACTCTGTTTGATATTTCTGCCAATGTTTTACATGATTCTCATCCCAGTAGAGCAACTTGTGTTGCTAGGACAAAATCAACTTTGTTTTTACAAGGTTCTTCTGTGAATAAACAGCACACTCACAACATTTTAACTCTGCCTGTCAAAATGTTGTTTACCAATGAAAGTGCTAGAGACAGAAAATAAAATACTCTAGAGGGGGGGTGAATATAATATGCCAAACAATCGCTAAAATGAAAACTGCTTTCCAAGCACTGGATGATGTTTCAAGGCCTTGAAACAGACTGTCAAGTCCTCAAAACTGAAACACAAATAAATATGAAAGTAAAGCAGAAAAGCAATAAAGAACACAGCGATATGTTACGAAGTTCGGTCCCTAAATAGACCTACTCTCCACCCAAGGGTGTATAAAACCCTTGAGACCTAGCTCTTTTTATTTATATTCTTCCTTTAGGGTCCTAGTACAACCTAGAATATGTAATCCTTCTCTACTTACCCGTAGCCCCTTGCTACTATACTAGTCACAACCCAATTTAATATAAATAAAGTCAAGCTACCATTTTCTCACACAGGTGTCAAAAACACTAGCTCTAGGTAACTATCAACTCTCAACAAATGTGAATATAAAGCAACAAAAGAGATGACAATCGTTGTAGTTTAAAATCAGAAATTCTTGCGTGCTGATTATGATGAATCACTTGCTTAAGGCTTTGAACTTGCTCTGTGAACTCAGGTGAAGTGATTCCAATGTCGTGCCGAACTGCTACAATCTCAATTCCTTTTATAGCTTCTGAATTTCATTCAAACGTTGCAAGCAGTTAGATGAAATTTCTCAGATCTTCTGAACATTTGATTAGAACGTTGAATATCTTCCGATTCGATCTGATTAGATTTGATTCAATCTGATTTGATTTGATTCGGTATTCAATCTCATTTTGACCTGCAATATGATTTGAAAAAACAAATCTACTAACAGAATATTTAAACCAGATTTGTTAGAGATATTATCAATCTGTTAGAGCCAAGTCAAACCAAATTCGAAATCTGCAGTTCTTATTCTGCAATAGATAGATAAAATCTGCGATAGATAATTCCATTTGTCTTCATCATCAAGGGGTTAACAATCTCCCCCTTGATGAAGACAAAACCTGATATAAACTCCATGAACCTGACCTGTAAATACTAAGCATACAGATTTCAATATATCCATAATAAGCAGAACAAGTAAGCAGAATAAGCATGTTTCTCCCCCTTTTTGTCTCCATCAAGGAGGAGGAATTAATGTACTTGGATATTATACAAAACAATTCATAAAACAAGTTTAAACTGAAATGGGAAGAGTGCATAGAGTTGAAATCAGATAGATGTCAAGGCCTTGAAAGAAAGAGTTAAGGCCTTGAGAGAAGAGATTTATTTTTCCTCAGCAACTCGAGAGCGAAACTGCTTGTCCTGAAATCTCTTGAAAGATGCAGCACCTTGAGCCATAGCTTTTGCTCTTTCCCGAAGCATCTCTTCTTCTCCTAGTTTCTTCATCACCTTGTACTGTTCTACAGTAAATAAGGTTCTTGAATGATTGGCCTCTCAATCGGCTGATCTCGAACTTGTCTCTCCACATTCAGCAAAGTATTTGATATTATTTCTCTTGCATACATCTTAACATCAACACTGATTGGTGCAACATTACCAAGGCTCCAGTAGGAGAGAGTGTTGAGGTAGAACATCTTATTGACCTTCATGTTGATTATCCGCAGCAGCTCAGTGTGATAGTCTAACTTGTCATTTACCTCTTTCTTGAAATCATCACCAAGGGTGGCATCACCTTTGTAAACTCCAAGGGTGGCCTCAGAGTTGGCCTTGCACCTAACCAACAGCGCCTCTTGAGCCTTCTTCACATTCTCCTCTTTGCCTTGCCAGGCCTTGAGGGTGCTCGCCTGAAGGGCACGCCCGAATGAGAAGGACAGGGTCCACGGCTTCTTGGATTGAAGCTTGTTCATGGCATTCAAGTTCACTGTTGCCTCCTCTTCGCTCTGCCCACCAGACAAGAACACAACTGCTGGAACCGCTGCTGGCATGGTGCGCTGGAGGGCACGGACCGTGTACTCAGCAATCACATCGGGGGACACCTTGGGGGCCTCGGATCCCGGGGTCACCATGTTGGGCTTCAAAAGGGTCCCCTCGAGCAAGACATGGTGGTCATTGAGGGCCTTGTAGCAGGCAGCAAGGACGCGCTCGGTTACATCAGCGCACTTGTTAATGTCATGGGGCCCATCGACCAGGATCTCGGGCTCGACAATGGGGACCAGACCATTTTCCTGGCAGATGATGGCGTATCGGGCCAACCCATTCGCGTTCTCGTTGATGGCGAGCTGTGATGGCTCGTTGGGGCCAATGTTGAGCACAGCACGCCACTTGGCGAAACGGGCACCGGCTTCATAGTACTTCTGGCAGCGCTGGGCTAGCCCGTCGAGCCCCTGGGTTGTGGTCTCACCATTGGTGCCGGCAAGCACAACTGTGCCCTTGTCTACCTTGATGCCGGGGAGGACACCGTTCTCCTTCAGGAGTTCAGTGAATGGCTTGCCTGTGCAAAAGAACAATGAGATCAAAAAACCATACCTAATAAAAGAACGGCATTAAGGAAAGTATGTGAGGGCAGACGTTTGCATTGACTACAAAGCATAGTGGAAGTACCTGATTTAGTTTTCTGGTAGAGGGTTTCCTCAAAGAGGATAACTCCACTAAGGTACTGAAGAGCACCCGGGGCGGTGAAGAGGAGCTCACGAAGGGCTCTTCTGTTTTCTTCAACATTCTCAACATTGATGCTGGCAAAACGCTTGCCAATGGTTCCAGTGGACTCATCAGCAGCAAGGATACCCTTTCCAGGGGTGCCAATGTAGGCAGCATTAGCAATCAGCTCATCTGCAACAGGAATAACAGATTAATTACTATGCCATTGAAACAACTAAATTACTTGATGGAAAGCAACAGAACACTAGCCAACTTCATCCCAATCTAATTATAACAATACCAGAACAAAATTGCCTCGATACATTTCATGGACAGCATGTCATCACTATTCTACACAAAGCTATCAAGCCACACACATGAAATGATTCAGAGATTGAGAAATAAATGATAAATCAAATGCACAATGTAAATACGCCATAACCTACATCCTTTTTGCAAAATGCAAAACAGAACAACACAGAATACCTACATCTTCATTTCATCAGAACAATATCAAAGATCCATGTCATTTTATCTTCATGCAAATGGAATACTATATGCAATCAAATAGTAAACAACAATACCGACCAAAAGATCTGCTGATACAAGTAAAACCTAGAAATCAGATCAGATCCGTCAACCAGTAAACAGAGACAGATTCAGCACCCCATCAAATCAAAGATAAACTATTCCATACAAAGGAATGGACCTAGAAACATCCAACGAGCGATCTAAGCGTGGTATATCACAAGAAAACCTCAAGGAAAACAGATCTAAAGAGGAACTCATAAAAGAACAACAAAAACGAAAAAACCACGGATCTAACAAAGAAGCAGAAAACAAAGAGCAGGACGGGAATCATACCAGCGTATTTGCCCCTGTAGCAAGACATGATCGGGAAGAGGAGGACGGAGAATACAAGGAAAACGGGGAAATGGAGAGAGAAATTAGCGAAAGGCTCAGAGAGGGGGAGAAATACAAGGGGTTTTATAGTGAGGGCAAGCATGGATCGCATCGGTATTCTTGGTTTTGACCCACGTATTAACGGTGTTCTGCCGCCGTTTTCCCCGTTGGTTTCTTTTTTGTTTTACTATTTTGCCCTTGTCTTTTCTCTCTTTCCCTTTATGGTGAGTTGGTGTGCGGATGGGAATATACCCCCATTTGATTCTTATGCGGATTAAATTTGCACTTGAAGCAATTAAAATATGAATTTAGTTGTTCTACTTTTATATTAGTAAATCCGTTAAATTGATTATATTTTTTATTTGAAAACAAATAGAAGGAAATTTTAAATAATTACTTTTGTGTGTGCGTATAAAAATAGTTATTAATCAAATTTATAAGCTGAACCGAACCATATATTAACTTAATTTGAATACTTCATAAATTAGATTCAGTTTAATTTATAAATTTTGTCTATTTTTTCGATTCAAACTCTATTTTGAAAACGCTAAAGTATAATATTAATCTTAATGTGGTGAAAATTTGGATGATTAGAAATATAATTTAAAAACATAGTAATCATTATTCTATTTCTTTATTTCATTGAATGAGGGGTGGAAATTATAACTCACGTATAATTTAAAATAAAGTAGATATAAAATCAACCTTATTATTTCTATTAGGAACATGAAAAGACGAGGCTGACTTTTAAAATAATTTTTAAAATTTACATTTTACTCTCACAACCAATAAATTTTGTGTTGATTTGTATTTTTCTTGATTTATCCCATTCAAATTTAAAAAATCAACTGAATCTTCTTTTATTCAAGGTTGGCTTAATCATTACAATTCAAAGATAGGTCTTGACTATTTTGAGAGAGAAAAGAAAATTATCATTATGACAACACTTAATTATAATAACGAAAATATGGAAAGAAATAAAATAAAGGGAGGTTTTAGTTAGTCATCATGTTGGGATGAGAAAACATTGGAAATAACGGAAGGGCAAAATAGGTAGAGCGAAGAATGGTGAGGGAAAGCAGGCGGCGTGAGAAAACGGGGGTAGATGGAGGTCAAAAGCAGCGAAAATGAATCCCAACCAAAAACTCTCCCACCGGAAAGTCAGGTCGTGGTTTTGTAGGTAATAAGAGGATCTGCTTTTCGGATACTGCCTCTTGCCTTTTCTATTTTCTTTTTGCCTAACTATTCACGAATTTATCGTGACACTTAGATTTGTACATCCTTTTTCATAAGTTAAACGCATCTGACTTCCCCTTAAATTGTCTTTAATTATCACTCAACCCTTTAAACTTACGAAAATACCTTTCAATTCCTTAAATTTGTCTAAAGTACACCTCTAAACCCCTTAAACTTATAAAAGTACCTCTCAGTCCCACTTTCTTGTCTTTTCAACTTCTTAACACGTCAGCGTCATGTCATCAGGGGGTTAAGAGATGCACTTAAACAAATTTAGGAGACTGAGAGGTACTTTTATAAGTTTAGGAGACTGAAAGGCAATTAGAACCAACTTCAGGGGGCTCGAGATATGTTTAGCCTTTTTCATTTGTCTTATACACTCATTTATAACTTTTTAACTATAATATTTAATGGTATACATGACGGCTAAAAATCATCAACGATACATGAACTTTATATTTACTAACATAATAGTACATGAATTTTAAAACTAGACATAACGGTACATGAACTTTACTTATTACTAACATAAAGGTCAATTAGACCATTCTACCCCCTAAAGAAGCTCATGCCAACTCACCGATTTATTTGTTTTCTTCATCTTATTTATCACTACTGATTTTCTCTCTCAAAACACCGATTATTTCATCTACTATTTTTATTGGAAGCTTTAATAAAATCCATTAACAGTAGAACGAGAAGAAAAGTAGAAGGGGTAACTTGGCATCTCTAAAGGTTGTGTTTAGTAGGCCTGCAAAATGAGAAGAAATCCAATCTCCGCAGCGAAAACTGCGCTTTCGATTCCATGGAGAGAAGAATTTGCGTTTTCAGAGATAAAGTGAAGAATATCCTGCCAAAAAAATCCAAGAATTAAGAAACACATACTTTGTAAAATTGAGGTTGAAAGAAGGTAATTGGGCATATGGATATGGAGTCATGGAGATGAAGACGCAGCCACGCAGGGTTTAGGGATCTAATTTTTTTTTTCTGTTTTTGGAATTATGAATTTGGAAATTGGGTTTTGTGATTTTTAGTTTTTTTAGGGGTAGAATGGTCTTTTATAACCTGAATGTTAGTAATAAGTTCGTGTACCGTTATGTCTAGTTTTAAAGTTTATGTATCATTATGTTAGTAAAAATGAAGTTCATGTACCGTTGATAATTTTTAACCTATATATGACAGTTGTAATTTGTAAACTAATTTTTCCACGGGCGTGAAGTGGTGGTCTTGGGGATTTACGAGGCTTAAGAGAAAAATTAGAAACATGTCCTCATACGACCAAGACAATTTTATCATTTTAAATTATCATAAATTTTATTAACTAGTTTTACAATACAATTGTTGTCGCGAAATGTTTTGATGTTTGTGTAACTGATTTCAATGATTATAATCATATTAACTATGAAATAAGAGTGGATGGTATAAGTAATTTTTTTTGTGGCCCTAAATGTTCTACATGCATATATTTGTAGTCTTGAGCGGTCACTAAAGATATGTTTCTAATGATTAATTATCATCGTAAAACTAGGAATTCTTGTGAACAATTTAATTATATAGTTTTGTAGCTTTCAGCGATCACTCAAAATGCTCTTCTAATGTATATATAGTTTTATACAAATTGTGTATGTATGCAAAGAATAATCCAGGTTTGAACTAATATAATGATGGATCAAGTCCAATTGCATTAGACATTTTATTTGAGTAAACTTTGGTCAGGGGACGAGAAAAGAGAGAGAATAAGGTAGATTAGTGTATGACCCATATAGATAAGCCCAAGACCATATTGATCCAATGTAATATGAATAGGATTGCAAATGACTTGAACTGAATTTTAGTATGTTCTTGTTTACCTCATTTAATCTTCACCGTTAATCGAATTGAGCAAGATCCAATCTAATTCAAATTTATGTTTGAGCTAGGGTCATTTAATTGTTCATTTGTTTTATTCACAAATAAATCTTTTTTGTTCTTAATAATTCCTCATCTTTTTTTTGTGAGGGAGATCATTTATTTTTTTCATGAACAAAATAATAGCATTAAATTTAATACTTTAAAAATTTATACTTTGCTAATTATGTTTTCAAGCTCAAGATCATGTTTGAGTTTGGCTCATTTAACAACTATTCTGATCACAGACAGCTCAGTTTTTGTTCTTGAATAATTACTTGACTTTTTAGCGAGTGAAATCATTTATTCATCTCACTAACAAAATAATTAGTGTTAAATTTAATACATCAAAACTTAAACTTTGTTGAATTTTTTAAAACTCAATACAATAAAATGCATTAAATAACTTTATTTGATGGTTGAATGCATAGTCTATCCTTGAAGTTAGCACCAAAATCGTATTGTTCCCTGAACTTTTAAAAGTTTCTTTCAGTCCCCTAAAATTAGCTTTTTTTATAGTTCTCAATCCTTGAAGTTAGCATAAAAATCATATTGCTCCCTGAACTTTTTACTAACTTTTGTAACCACACATGTTTTTGAAAAAAAAATTAGAAGAGTATTTTATCAAAGGTGAAAAACCACACGAAATGTTTTTACCCATTAAGGCTCTACTCAATAAAAGGAAAGAAATTGCCTCCTGATCCCATATATTTAGGTAGCTATGGAATTTCTATTTTGTTGGGAAATGATTCTCCTCATTTACTCTCATACCCCTTTTTCAATTGTATATCCATTTTTTTATACAATATTTCATTCATTCCAAACATAATATTATTCATTCTTTTATATTCCGATCACATACTATTATTCGCTTTCTTTTCCTTTCCTTTTATCATATTTTATTGCACTAAGATCCTGGTTGAATCCAAAGTACAAAGTAAAAGAACAAGGATTGACTCCCTGGTATAACAAATTAAGGTGAGGTGGTCCCTAGTATCAAATGTCTAGTACTTCGTTCTCAACAATGTACCCCCTTCGTTTTTTTTCCTAATAGGAGCTCTATTTGCCAAAAAAAAAATAAGAGCTTTATTTTCTTCAATTTCTGAAACCTTGAAACCTGAACTTAATCTATTTATAATATTTTTTCAATTAAAATTAATGGATCTGACCTAAACTAAACTGAACTTAACTAAACTGAATTGAATGGACCTCAACAAAACTAAAATTAACTAAATCAAATTGAAGGGAAAGAGTATGGTCTTATTAAGAAATCAATTAATGAAGGGCATGAAAATAATTATTTATCCTTGAATTTACGTTAAATAAATGAATTGGTTTTCCAACATAATTACCCAAATGCATTTATTATGAGAGCATTATTAAAAAAATGGTAAAAAATGTATAAAAAAATAGAATAACAAGTGTTTTTTGTTACTTCAAATATAGACTAAAATGTCTACTAAAAAGAATGGGAGAATTTTACATACACTAGACCTCACAGACTATTGGAGATTGGGTAACAAGTGTAATATAAATTATCTGTTAATAGGATGCTAATTTTTGTTAAATAATCCATTCATATTTT
The DNA here is from genome assembly GCA_948291685.1 of Euphorbia celastroides. Classification (NCBI taxonomy): domain Eukaryota; kingdom Viridiplantae; phylum Streptophyta; class Magnoliopsida; order Malpighiales; family Euphorbiaceae; genus Euphorbia; species Euphorbia celastroides. The sequence goes on along the minus strand of CAOJBJ010497856.1, from coordinate 1,448 downwards.
CATACATTTGCAACAATTAGGAAAATATGGTGATAAAGATAATAAAAAAAGGAAAAGAAAAGACAAGGAAGAGACAAAATGAGCAGTGAAAAGTAGTGCATACAGGGTGGCAACGTGTAGTTAGTTAAGGTGATGAAGTGATTGAACAAGTTTAAGAGAGGAAACACATGCCTCTCATTAATGCTCTCTTCCCCTCTCTTTCCTATGACTCACCAGATGTTCAAACGACACATCTATTGTATCTGCTTATTCCTTCTAACATTCAACTTCTTGCTTGTAAACACAGCAGAAAAACAATTACCCTGGTTAAAATAGTTTACACACTGTATATATCATCAAGTAAAATTGATTATTTCTCCTCGGTACAAATAAAAATATGTGTATCTAAACCCAACCATTACATAAATCAACTGAAAAGGTTGTTTCAGAAAAACAACGGATAATCACCAAAATTTCAATAGGCTATGAATGAGATATGACATATAACTAGAACATTTCATAATTTTCATTTCCTCCCAACTAGCCGTTGGTCTGATGGGATGCTATAAGTATTTTTTTGGTGATTCAAGTTTAATTCCTAAAGTGTAAATAGAGCAAACTTGGGAGGATTGCTCCATATATGAGACTGTATAATACATGATCCAATTAATAGACTAGTGAACCACAATATGTTAACATATTGTAAGAACAAAAGGAAAGAATAATGCATTCCTCCATCAGTTGTTTTCTTGCTATGGTTTTGATTCTTTATTCTTCTGTGTATTTGTAAACATCATTTTTCCATTTTCATTTTTTACATATTTGCTAAATTCACATAAACAAAAAAAAAACAAGAAATAATATCTCTAATTCGGATAAACAAGGAAAGAAAAACTGATAGTTTTGAATAGACACTTCTTAGATTTTTTTGTAGACAAATATGGCCCCCCTATAGGCCCCAACCTCTTGATTAGAATGAATTGACTCAAAGACAAAAACAAAAAAAACTATCAAAACTTTTCTTTTCATCGCCAATCTCACCGCACAACAATTAAATACAAACAAATCCCTCTCCCAAAATTAAAAAGAAAAAGTATTTTCCAGATATATCATATATCCAAAACAAAATAACAAAAGGACAACCATAACAAAACTGCTCACTGAGAACTATTTCATATACAATTCAGAATGATCAGTAACCGTAAACTCATAAGTTGATTCCCTTTTATCATGCATAAATTAGCATATAGTTGTGAATTATAATTAGTAAACAATAAGAAAGAAAAAAGAGCTAACCAGGACCATTCTTACAAGCACAAATCAACAAAGAGAAATGATGTTGCTGTTGTTGTTTGAATCCTAAATCCTTGTCTTGAAGCCATAATCTGCTGTCTAATCCACTTCTTGTCCTAAACATAAAAACGCCAAATCCATTTTCAGCATCCTTAAAAAACCAATCATGTAAATCC
>CAOJBJ010497022.1:0-11150 GCA_948291685.1 Euphorbia celastroides | reverse complement strand
TAATTAATTATGGGTCTCAAGTCAAATAACTAAAAAACACCTTTCACCTGCATTACACTAGTCCAAACACAAAAATCATGACACGTTCCCCGAACCCTTCTCTGGTTACATTTTTAGGGTTTTCTTAATTGACCTGTAATAATTGAATTAAGTGGCGATTCCTAAACATCAGGCTTCAAAAGAGGTCTAACTTGGTCTAAAACCAGTGTGCATGTTCATTAATCCAGTTGTCATGTTCACAATTTGGCGAGTTGTATATTTTGAGAGGTTGAGTTTAAAGAACTCATAATGAGATATTGGCAATATCTACTAGAGCACTCATGAAAGACCAAGCAAGGCGCATGGCCTATTCACACAACACCGCGTTGAGCATAATATGTACTTTGGTATAGTGCGATAAGGTAAAATCTCTGTTTCACAATAGTGCTTATTTAGTTCATAGAAACTTCATGTTTCACCAAATATTCCGTGAATTAAATTTTATCTATCAAGTATTGGTTCATAGTCCAAGAGACACCAATACCATGCATTATATGTCAAAATTGAGATATCCAGAATTATATTTTCCAAAGATTTTAATCTTTTAAACTCCTTTGAAAGTAGTGGGGGATTGTAGGAAAAACAAGAGTTTTTATATTACTTTCAAAGGAGCTTTGTCCCACATTGGAAGTTTTAAGAGAGATTTTGGGTTTATAATAAAGGTTTGATATATGGGCTTACAAGAGTGTAAGAGGGACATGGTGAGCCCTCACGCACATGAGAAAAATGGTCCGGAAGCCATTTCGAGTGCAAATCACTTTTTCTAGAAAACCAAGAATTCAGGATATATTTTACATTTCTATTCCTATTTCCGAATCCTAAATAAGGTTTCAAAGAAGTCGTTTAATCCTGGAAGGAACTCCGAGCATCCTTTAAGGACAATGCTTGCACGACTCGACTTATTTCCTTATTGATTCTGCTTGACTTGCTCTTGCTGTCTTTGTTTGCTAGTGTTGATCCTTTCATCGCTGAGACTTCCGCTGAGGTCTGCCTTCACTGACTCTGCCTTCACTGAGAACTCCGCTTACTCTGCCTTCGCTGAGACCTCCGCTGATCCTACCTTCGCTGAAGTTGCCTCCGCTGATACTTCCTGTTGATGTATCATTGCTGATCTGTCATTGCTGAGCGAATATTTTCTAACAAGAAGAACATGATTACGAGAATATGAACATAGTAATATGAACATGATTACCCTACTTTGTAATATAGTTTAGTATTGAAAAATATTTGTTTATTAACTTTCTGAAAACACGATCTCTTTTGTAGAAAGGAAAAAACACAAACCCCGGTATGATAATGAGTGTTTTTTAAATTTATCCAAATTTAATTGAATAACCATACTCATTGTTAAATGGAAAAAAGGTGCAAAAATATCCAGCTTTGAGTATAAACAATCTGAAAAAATATGTAATTCAACCACAAATTTACATTTACCAAGCAGAAAGATTTATGGATAAAAAAAGTTTAGAGTGTAGAATCAAATTGGAGAATAATAATGAGAAAATAAAAAGATGTCAACCAACGCAAAGGAACAAAGAGTCTCAAATATCGCATTGTCTTGTTTGGTATAAATGTATTAAGCTGCCATTTCCCTTTTCTCCAACTCTAATCTCACAGCCGCAAGCCAACTACCAAATTTCAGGTTTTTCTCTTTACATACTTTTCATCTTCTTTAATTTCCTTCTCATCGTCTTCTTTTGTTTAATTCCTTGGTTTTGTTCCTATTTTTTATTTTTTCTTCAAATTGATTGTGAATTCAAATTCAAAATTTGAACCAATTTCTGGTTAGAAGAACGATGATCAGTAATAAGTCTGACGTATGAAAAGAAAATTGAGATAGTAAACAAAGGAGTGAGTTTATAGCCGGAGTTGGCGACGGAGGTATTGCTCCGCCTTCCTTTGTCGCCGGCGTCCGTACAAGTAATATAATAATATAGTCAAAAGCAACTTAGACATTATGTAGTTTCATTTTTTCCGTCTATTGAATGTTTAAAGGACTCTTTTCAAGATACAGGTGCTTAAAATATTTATAATTTAAAATTTTAATTAGTTTTTATTACGTAAAGCTCTATGTAATTCAATATTTTACTTTAAATATTTTTATATTACTTATCATTCTACAACTTAAATTAGTAATTAATGAATTTATTATTTAAATTAGATAAAAAAAAGAATTATAATACGAATTTGATTAATTATTACTTCCTCTGTTAATAAAAATGAGACATTAATGAAATTATAAGATGTTAATTAAGAGAATTTTAATGTAAACGATATAAAAATACTAGTACAGTTTATGTGGATGAAAATATTTTGTCCTCTGAAAATTATTAATTTATGTTGCAGTTGAAGGTTGGTTTGACACTTCCCACTCTAATTAAGGATGAGCTTAGGTATACAATTAGTTGGTTAAATTAGGTGGGAAAATGGAAAAGCCGACAGAAATATAATTTAGCTAACACAATGTGACTTTGTGTTGGGATGGATGTGATGTCTAATAGTTTAGTAAGAAAGTAAATCATTTATTATGATAAGAATATGTATTAGCAAGTTTGAAGATGAGAAACTTGGAAAGAGCTTTCAATAATAAATGTAGTAGCATGAAGTTTTGAACTCCAAAACAAAATATTTGACACTTGTTTACTGTTGGTGGTGTAGAGATAGAGATGTGGAGGGAAATTGTGGTGGTTGGACTGGTGGCATGGGCATACCAGTCATGCTGCCCTAAAGTGTGCGGCAGTCCTGATGGTCCGCCGATCACGGCTCCCTGAATCGGGCTAAGGGATTGGCCTACAAAGAAAATGGTGTCCCTAAACATTCAGCCAAATACAACATCATCTTTATTCATGGCTTCTCCTGCTCTAAACTCCACGCTTCAATCATGACTAACAACTCTCGGGTACATTACTACATGTCGTCTGTTTCAAGATGATTGGTCTTTACTCTGTTCTGACGGTGCGTCGATTTTAGGGACTTGTTGAGGGGTTAGGAGTGTATATTGTGTCGTTTGATCGCCCTGGCTATGGTGAGAGTGACCCCGATCCCAAACGAACCCCGAAGAGCCTAGCCCTTGATGTGGAGGAACTTGCTGGCCATTTAGGGTTAGGGCCAAAGTTTTATGTGATGGGTTTTTCTATGGGAGGCCAAGCTGTTTGGGGTTGCCTTAAGTATATACCCCACAGGTAATATCATGGCAATCTTTTACATGCAAGAATTTCAATATTCTTCTTTTTTCTGTTAGGAATACAGAACTCGGAGATGTCACAATAAACTGAAGCAAAATGGCTCATTAAAGTATTCAAACTTGTTTACTGTAAAGTCAAATTGGAACCAGTTATGACCCCCCTACTCCGCTTGTTAGGCATTGGTGTAGTGTTGTTGTTTGAATAAAGGAATTGGGTGTTGACAGGCTAGCGGGAGCTGCATTGATAGCGCCTGTCATTAACTACTGGTGGGCTGGGTTTCCTGCCAACTTATCTAATGAAGCATACGATCGTCAACTCCCACAGGATCAATGGACACTCCGTGTGGCTCATTATACACCGTGTTTAACTTACTGGTGGAATACTCAGAAACTGTTTCCAGCATCAGCTGTTGCAGCTCGAAAGCCTGATGTTTACTCTCACCAAGATCTTCAACTTCTTTCTCTGCTAACCAGCACCGAAACATTCAAGGTACTACTTTATTACATGCCATCATAATACTTGAAATGCGAAATATTTTTTAGTTTAATACTTGTTTGCCCTGTAGTTGGAGGCAACGCAACAGGGAGAATTTGAATCGCTGCATCGCGATTTGATGGTTGGATTTGGAAGTTGGGATTTCGATCCGATGGTACTCGAAAATGTGTTCATTGATAATGAAGGCTCAGTCCATCTTTGGCATGGAGATGATGACAAGATGGTTCCAGTGAGCTTACAACGTGACATTGCAACCAAACTTCCTTGGATTCATTACCACGAGGTGCCCGGTTCTGGCCATTTATTCCCTTTTATTCCAGCCATTTTTGAAGCTATTCTTAAGGCTCTTTTGCTTGGCCAAAACTAAGGTTGGGCTCCATTTGAATTCTAGTACAGCTATTTTATCGAAATAGGCATTGACGTTGCTACTTAATTACTTATTGAAAACACTAGTTTTGTGGCGTCTTAAACTATGAAGAATATAATGAATCTTGTAGAGGGTAACCTTGCAGCACTCTTTTTTTTGGCTTAGATTTTCACAATATTGATTAGCTAACAAACCATTGCCGATAAAGAAATCCAAATATTCTCATACTGCGCTAGCATAGGTAGTTATTGTTACAACTCCAAATTATGCAAAACAGAGCACTACTCATCACACAACGCACGAACTTAAAGCACAGAAGAAGAGCGGTTCCACTTGCTCATAGCTAAAGTATTGCACTCAACATTTCGTTCCAGATATCGGGGACTCCCGGAAGGCACCAATGGCTACAATCAGAAGACAGAGTTTTAGAAGGGTGTTTCTGTTGTTGGCTCATCGCTCGTCTATAAATAGAAGGATGGCCATCTCTTCTTAGACTCGACATTGCTGTTATGTCTTGTATATACACCGGAAAACTCATCTTCCTTACGACCTCTTTCAGCACTGCTAATTGTGGAGGAACGTGTCGATACTTTAGATATGATAAGGGCTCGCTTTGCTTGTAGCATTTCCAACCACTTTCCCTGTCGAGTTTGTCAATCGCTTAGTCCTAATAATGCAAATTCTTTATACCTGAAACGAGTATTAGTTAAGTACCTGTTATGGCTGGGAGACATTGTTCGAAAAATGACTCTTGTTCGACGGGGATCGAGATTTAAGTCGATCCATTTTGCCCATGTTGTAAGTCCTTTTTGGTAAGCTAGCATTGGGTTCATGCTTTTGGTTAAAGACTGTCCCTCCATGTAGTAGTCCCATCTGTATGAACAAATTAACAAAATTTGATATAAAGATGCATTTTTATTAGTAAAAAGTAAGAATGGCGAAACACGAGAGCTCCGAAAATCTTACGAGGAGTACGTAGTCCACCATTGAGCCGAATCAAAGACAAGAACATCAACATTCCTCCAAAATCTGGCATTGTCTTCAATCAAATCCAAATGCAAAATTCTGTGGTTTCCTTTGCCTTTCTTCAACTCCACAAGCAATGGAGCCCATGCAAATTCTATTGATGTCTCAAAATCCTGCCATGTTTTAACAGCTTGGTTAAGCTCAAAATCAACTAATTAAATTAAAAGCATAGGGTATATTAATTTATGTTTTACCAAAGCATGGAAAGCCATGGAAGGACCGTTATAGGAAATGATTTTGTGGCCAGTTGGAATGACACCTTGGACTAAGCAAACAAGAGATTCCCATTGATTCCTCATCATGGAATCTCCCACTAACATTATTCTTTTTCTTCTCATCTTCCCAAGATATTTCAGTGCATCGAACCTGCTTTCATGTCAACTTTGTATTATACTTCAGTATATTTTTATTATTACATTCTAACTATTACGGAATTTAGTTCCTTACCTTATATATTTCAAAACTAATGTTAAAGCAGATATTTGCCTAATTCCAATACTCCGAAATTTTATTTTTATATCAATTTTAAGTCAATTGGCCTCTGTGAATTTTTCATGAATTAAAAGTGGACCAGAGAATAGATATAGAAAATGAAAAATATTTCCATTTAGAAAATATCATAGTGTAAATACATATATAATTAGTTCTATTTTTTAAAACAAAATTCCACCCGAACCGGAGTTTTAAGCATTTTAAGAGCGGAATTAACTCATTTTCCCCCTAATTGTCATTCAGCACGTTGAAGTTTAAAATGTTGTTAATAATCTGCTGAACTTCATGAAAGTTACAACAAAGTATCTGAACTTGTTAAAAAATAACTCTCTAATGCAACAATAAAAGTTTGAAAAGTCATATGTCACATCAGCATTAGAGAATTTGTTTTTATGTATTTAACAAGTTTAAATGATTAGTTGTAATTTTCATGAAATTTAACTGATAATTTATAACATTGTAAAGTTCAATATGCTGAATGACAATTAGGATTAAGTTCATATGGCTCTGGATGCATTTGGTTTATTCAATACATAACAATACTTTTTGAACGGAGAAACATGGAAATGAGGATAAGCTTTGAGAAAGAACACATGCTAAAATAGACAAATTTAATACAAGTGAAATATCAGAAAATAGGAAAATGGAAAAAGATGTACCTGGGAAGAGAGCAAGAAAGGGGTTTCCATTTCCATTTCTGATAACCAGAATCAGGCCTTCCATTTTGCTGACAAGAGACTGCCCTACTCAGATATGGGCATGTTGTTGAATCATAGAGAGGGTATGACTCATCATATACCCATTTTCCTTCACTATACTCACACAATCCTCTTCTTGATCTTAATCCATCATCATAATGCACTTCTTTATCTTCTAATCCTAACTCCTCGTATGATTTGCCACTCACCAACACTACCAACAAGAACAAAATTAAGAGTACTTCTGCCATTACTACAAGAATTACCAAGCTCAAAGGGTCCCAATGGGTCTTACTTAGCTAACCTACATGATATTAAAAGCTGAAAAAGAAGATGTCAAAAGCTAAAAAGAAGACAAGTTAGCTAATTAATTGAGGCATGACTTACGGAGAAGAAGAATATAGAATGGGATGGGACCTCATCATTATGTTGTTTTCTAATCATTAGTTACATCTTTTCCCTTACGCCTTTGCCATTTTACCTACTATACATTTTTTCGTCATTCAAAATTTTCCTGAGGTTGCATATACCTTTTTGGGTCTTTTGATATATAACTTCAATTCTTTTTTGTGTCTAAAATATTCAAATTGAGTATTTCTTATTAAACTTGTATAATTTATTGCTTTTTTAGTGCATGATTTGTTTATTGTTAGTACATTTGGCGTCCTTCCAACAATAAAAAATGTAAATTTCAAAACAAGATTTGGAATATAACAAATTTATGTTGATTATGCTCAAAATCGTCCATCTTTGATAGTTCAGTAAGTTTTTGTGCAAAAATTGCTCATGCCAATAGCTATAGATAAGAAAAATTCAATGGATCGAACACCAAACAAGCAATTTGAATAAGTTAGACACCACAATAGTAATGGAAGCCTGTAACATGAAAAAAGGTAAGTCGATGAGAATACCGCAATATTGTCTTAGAAGAAAATATTTGGGTAAATTTCTAAAAGATGCTCATGGGTTGACAAATTTTGAAATGATCATTGTGAAATGTTTTTTTTTACAAATGTTTATGGTTTAAAAAAATTTCCACTTGAAGAACCGCTTTTTGCTTGAAGTAGCGAGCATAAAAAATTGGACATACTAGCGAAGAAGGGTATAATAGAACCGAATAGTTGGAGTTATGTATGGAAGAGTATATTTTCAGCCATGACTTTGTTCAAGGAGCATCTTAGGTGGAAGGTAGGGAACGGTTTGTCCATTTCTATTCTTGATGATGCATGGGTTCGATGTAGTGAGCGAAGGATTCTGTGGCTGGTAGAGATTCGAGGTCAACCGGTGTCTTTTTTAATTGAGAATCAATACTGGAAGGAGATGATGATGAGTGCTGTCTAATTCTTCAAACCCCACTGCCTCCTAAGGAGGATAATCCATTTTGGGATTTACTCAGTTACAAGTGCACATCGAGCTTTGTCTGTTAGGCCAACGGAGCATTTGCCCGTGTTTCGATTTCATTGGAACAAATTATGGAACCTTACATTTGCCACCGAAGATGAAAGTCTTTATTTGGCCCGTGATGGGTAATTTGATGCAGACACATATCGTGGACCATGATTGTTGTCCCAATTGTTATCTTTTTCCGGAGACTGTCTCACATGTTTTCTTTTATTGTTCTTTTGTTGTGCGTGTTTGGAATGAATTCGATCCTACACGTGTCTTCCCGGTTAATGCGTCTACTGCTGAAATTGTTGACTATTGGCTCCAGAATAATTCTCAAAATTTTTTGCAGAAGGCTACCTCTTTACTGTGGGCTTTATGGGTTGCGAGTAATAAAGTTGTTTGGCATCGAACTTACTCACAGCCACGATCTGTGGTACGAATGGCGGAGGCGATTGGAGGTCAGTGGAGGGCGGTTCATGGTGGTGGGGTTGGCAATAGTTTGCAAATGGGGTGGTGGCGTTTAGAGGCAAGGTATAGGCTTTGGGGTGCCTTTCCTTGGTGTTGATGCTGGTTCACAACATGATAATGCTCATGTTACTAATACTTTAATTTCCACTTGGGCTCCACTGCATATACCTTTCCTTAAATGTAATGTTGACACACCTATTTTCAATAATAGAGTATCAATTTGCTTTAGTTGTGTGGCGCGGAATGGTGGGGGTTCGTTTGTGGGTTCGAAGGTTGGACTCTTGCCGCCTTATTGTACCATAGCTAAAGCTGAAATTTTGTCGATTCGGGAGGCTTTATCTTGGTTAAAGGAGCGAGGCTTCTCTTGTTAGGTCCCGGACAATAAAATCGGTAAGGTGATATGTATTAACTAAAATAGATGTTGCAACACCAAAAGTAAAAATAATAGAGAACACCAAATTTATTTGGAACACCCTCGAAAGGGAAAAACCACAAGCCGTCCAAAAATAACTCCACTAATAAATAATGGGAATACAATATTTAAGACACTCTCAAGAAAACCCAACCTTGAAGAACACGACAATTTTAGGAGAAAGTTGGAACTCTCAAATAACCCTTACAGCCGAAAAGTGTAGTATACCCGAAACTCTTTTAACTCACTCCCCAAACTTCTCTCAAACTCTTTTGTAGCAAATGCAATACTTTACAAAAGGAAACTCTCAAATTTTGCTTGATGATTTTGGATTTAAGAGAGAGTGCCTTATATAGGCAAAGTTCTCAACCATAAACAACCACATAATAAATGTGCCACCCACATTTATTATGCTCACACCTCTATAACCACCTAGCCTCCTTCATTTATGAATGCCAACCCATGTCTCTCCATTAATGAGCCTTCATGGTTGTTGAGTTGGCTTTAATTAGCCTCATTTTTAGTTGCATTAATTGGCTTCCAAGAATGAGTCTAGACATTAACAATCTCCCCCTCTAAACTCAAAGGGGTATTACGACAACTACTAGTTAGAGTTCATGCCAATAAGCTCATTGCAAAGCTCAAACTTCTCTCGAGGAATCACCTTCGTCAACATATCGGCAGGATTCGCCTCTATTGGGATCTTTTCCAGATGGACAACTCCTTTGTTTAGTTGTTCTCGTATCCAGTGATACTGGATATCAATGTGCTTCGTTCGAGAATAATACATAGTATCTTTGCTCAAGTCTATAGCACTTTGACTATCGCAATACACTAAGCTTTTCGTTTGCTTATGACCCAACTCTTCGAAGAATCTTTGTAGCCAAATCATTTCTTTTCTTGCTTCAGCAGCTGAGATGTACTCTGCCGCAGTCGTAGAAAGTGCAACACATTTCTGTAGTTTAGATTGCCAAGAAATTGCTCCCCCGGCAAATGTAAATACGTATCCTGAAGTTGACTTTCTATGATCGAGATCTCCTGCCATGTCGGCATTAACAAAGCCTTCTAAGATTAGTTTGAATCCACTATAACACAAGCACTTTTTGGATCTTCCCTTCAAGTATTTGAGAATCCACTTCACAGCTTCCCAGTGTTGTCTAGAAATCTGCTTACAACTCCAACAACATGTGCAATGTCTGGCCTTATGGAAACCATTGCATACATCAGACTCCCCACTATGGAGGAATATGGAATCTTCCTCATGTCTTCTTTCTCTTTAATGGTAGTAGGACAAGACTCCTTACTCAGTTTCAGATGACCGGCAAGAGGAACAACAATTGGCTTTTTATTCATCATGTTGAAACGTTCTAGTACACGTTCAACATACTTTTCTTGTGATAGCCATAACCTTTTGTTCCTTCTATCACGAACATCTTCATGCCCAAACTCTACTGTACTGGTCCCAAATCCTTCATATCAAAGGATTCAGCTAATTTCTCCTTCAACTTGCGAATTGAGGAAGCATCTTGTCCCATAATCAACATGTCATCGACATATAGAAGCAATATGATGAAGTTGTCACTAGAGAATCTCTTGAAATAAACACAAGGGTCTGATTGGGTCTTCTTGTAACCATGACTACTCATGAAAGAGTTGAACTTCTTGTACCACTTCCTGGGTGCTTGCTTCAACTCGTACAAACTCTTCTTCAGCTTACAGAGCATGTGCTCCTTTCCTTTGACTTCGAAAGCTTCTGGTTGCTCCATATATATCTCGTCATATAGGTCACCATGAAGGAAGGTTGTTTTTACGTCTAATTTCTCAAGCTCAAGATCTAAGCTAGCGGCTAAGCTTAGGACCGCTCGAATGAAAGTCATTTTCACCACTGGAGAAAAAATCTCATCAAAATCGATCCCCTTCTTTTGTTGAAAACCTTTGACGACTAAATGAGCTTTGTACTTCACCAGCTTTCCATTTCCATCTCTTTTGAGCTTGAAAACCCATTTGTTCTTCAAAGCTTTTCTCCCTTTGGGAAGTTCAACTAACTCATATGTGTTGTTCTTCTGTAAGGAATTCATCTCAAAATGCATCGCCTCTAGCCAAGATTCTTTGTCAGCATGAGTTAGAACTACTTGGAAATTCTCCCCCCCCCCTTATCGGTGAGGAGAATGTACTCAGAAGTAGGATACCTTGATGTTTGTTGATGATCTCTGGCAGATCTCCGAAGCTGTGGTTCAGCTTCTACTTGTCGGGTGGGTTGCTCCCCCTGCTCATCAACATCTTCTCGCTCATGATCCTCCATTGCTTCTGGCATCTCATATTCACCATTGACATTGTTTGGAGGTGAAGGAAACTGGCTGGGAATGATGTCATTCATAGGTCTTGACTTTTCATTCTTAAAGCTTTCTACAGTCTCATTTTCTCGAAAGACTACATTCTACTTCGAATGACCTTCTTCTTCTCTGGGTCCCACAGCTTGTACCCGAACTCTTCTTCTTCGTATCCAAGGAAGATACAAGGACTTGCTTTATCATCAAGCTTTGACCACTGCTCCTTAGGCACATGTGCAAATGCCTTGCAAC
>CAOJBJ010496920.1:0-10167 GCA_948291685.1 Euphorbia celastroides | reverse complement strand
AAAATCAAAAGATTGCAGAGGAAGTTTTCATCAAGACTAATCTTTGGATTAAAGAAAGCCCTGTCTCTAAACGGGCAAATTCTTAATCTCAGATTAGCAAATCCAACTGTTAGAAGACCCAACGGCTACTTTCAGAATCTCTCTATAAAAGGATGAAGACTCGAAGAGAAATCTATCGAGAAAATTGCTTAAGCTGAAACTCTATCGAAATCTCTGCTCAAAGTAATTTTCCAAAAAAGCTCAATCGTCGGTCTATTGAGAGAACTGAATTTCTTCTCTATCTTGATAATAGTTGTAATAGCTATGTGTGAGGCTAAATCTGTTTTCAATCTGAGTAGACTGAGTGGAGAGGGTATCCATTCAGTGGGTTAGAGTTTAGTTTGTTGAGGAGGGTACTCTGTAACTAGTACAACTCTGTAGAATCCATTTAGTGAGTTTGAGTTTAGGTTGCTGAGGAGGAACTCTGTAACTAGTACAACTCGAGAGTTTAGGTTGCTGAGGAGGGTACTCTGTAAGAAGGCTTCTCCGCCGACAAGGAGTCACTTAGTGGATTTAATCTTGGAGAGGGTATCCGAGGACTGGATGTAGGCACAGGCTGCTGAACCAGGATAAATAGCTGAGTGAAGATTTTCTTTTCCTTATACTTTTTACTTTATTATCTGTCTTAATTAAAACTGTCAGCGCGCTCACTAATTAAACTCTCAGCGTGAACAACCTCGTTGACTGACTAGTCATCAGCGCAAGTGTTGCATCAGCGAAACCACTGTTCTGCTGATTTAAATTGGGGTATTTTAATTTAAGCTTTTAATTCATTTTTAATCGAAAAAGTCATTCAGCCCCCTTCTGACACGTGTAAATTAGCCACGCGGGACCTACAGACTTCATAACGACTCTTCTAATCTTAGTGACTTCGACCTGCACTCCTCAGCATCGATTCTTCCTTGCTCATGGACTCCAACGATTGCACCGGCATCTTGGTGATTTCGCATCGCAACTTCATTGATCTTTGCTGGGATCTCCGTGACTGTTCTGATTCCGTCGCGATCGCTCTGGTCGTGGTGAGCTCTATCTTAAGGTCCATGAAATTTTCTTCTTCCACGCATAGGTCACTGTGACTACTTCCGATTCTCGTCGAATGCACTGGGACTGCTACTACTCTCGGTGGATCATCAGGACTCCATTGGTCTCAGCGATTTTGGCTACGGAACCACAAAATCATCTTTTTCTCGTACATACGTCATCGGGACTGAGGTGCTTCCATCAGGGTCTCGACGCGTCTCACCGGGATCTCGATGAAAAGCTCCAAATAAGCTCCGAAATTGCATGTTTTAGCCAAATCATTATAAATACCTGAAATGAGAGAAAATGAAGTAATAGCGTTCCAAAACAATGAAAACAAGCCACGGTGACTAAGAAAATGTGTACCAAGAGATGCCAAAATAACACCTCATCAGTGGATGAGAATACATATTTCTATTTGAAATGAAGAAATAACTATTTTATGAGATGTTTAATAAATAAAAATAAATATTCCATCCAATGATAAAATCTAGACAAATATTTCGACATGTTTTAAATTTTTTCATTCACTTATTCACTGTTCCACGAAATCAAACGTGAACGTTGTTTTGTAAGATAAATTCATCAAATAATTCACTTTTAAGAATCCAACGAAATCTGCATAATTTTTCATTAAAATCTTATGAAATCTGTATGACATGTGCTATTTTTTGTTACCAGAGATGATAGCACAAAAATATTCAAAAGTCAATGATGATTTAGTCTTCAAAACAGGTTCCAAATCCCTGAACTCTCTAATTTTAGCCGTCTTCTTCCACCTACAAACACAAGGTTTAGGATCGAGGGGGCCTTTGGGGGACTCTCCGATGCCTAAGTCAGTAAGGAGTTTTTAAAAGTGAAAGTGGCAGAATTTAGGCTAGGGTTTAAGAATTGCATACCTCATTACCTTAGGCTCTTGGATATTTATAGGCATTGCAACCGACCTTACCAAGGAAGTCTGATCCTATGTAGGATCCATCCTCCAAGGCATCCCGATTAATTAGGAATTTGTTCCTTAATAAGATTCATTAATGAACTTTCCTTATCGGATGAGGAAAGTCGAATCCTTTACAGATTAGGAGTCTATGTTGTCCAAACAGCAAACTTCCTTTATATTCATAATTCCGGCTCAACGAACTAGGAAGCCATGAGCCGGTTATGAAGTTGATACGGCTTATCATCATTTAATAGCACCACTGGACACACCCCGTAAGCCATGCTTAGCTAGATTGAGGCGGTCCCTTGACTGCCTGGATCAAAGATCAATATTTTGCTGATAATACTATCACAAGTCTTGAAGATGCTTTAGCGTTTCAGCCGGTTTTTCATTTCTAACATCAAAACGGAGAGTTTCAAAAGAAACTTCCTGAAGAAGCCGCAACCCTTGGTTCACCTCAATCTCAACTGTTGATCTAATAGCTGTCTTTTCATTCTTTCATCTATGGTTGCTAGCATGACACACGTCGATCCGTGTCAAAAGAGTGATTTCTTCCTATTTAACTCCTCCTTCTCTCATTTCCACATTTTCACTTTTGCAATTTTAAGAACTCCGATCACCTCTGCGATTTCCTTTTTCAGGCGAGTAACCATTGGTCCATTTACTTTCTGAAACCTCTATCGCGCTCTTCAACTTTGTTCCAGGTAAAAATTCTTTCTTATTTTGCTTTTATTCCATTTGTTGATTTCTGTTTGTGCTTGCGTTCTTCAAAATATTAAACTTGTAATGCTTGAACTCTGACAATTTGTTCATAACTTGTTCGTTTAGAAGATGAACCGCACACTTTGCCTTATTGAACATTTTAAATTTTTTGAATTGCCTGTGTTTGAACTATTTAAATCCCCTTAAAACCAACTTTTAGGGTTTATAGGAACTGTACTCATCCCGGCTGGAACTAAATAGCTAGATCTTTAGATCTTGAAATGGTTGCAACTAAAGCTATTCTCTTTTTACTTTTTTAGGCGTAGAATGTCCTTTTGGCTCAACTTTAACATAACCGACTCCTCTTCTTCCTCCTCTTCGAACGAATTTGTACAAGAGGTCTTTGGTGAATACATAGAGCCATTAGCCGTACTAAACCCTAACTCTTTTTCTAACCACGATAGGGTTAGCACTCCAGCCAGTGACGAGTATATTACTAAGAGGGTCGATTGTCTTTGCTCCCTGTGTGAAGCCATTACCTCACAAGAGAAGAGAAACACTGAATAGTCTCCACCTGAGCATTCCGAATATATCAAAGTTTTGAAATTCTGCGGCTACCGCCTCAAACGCTGCGCAAATAGAAAAATGTCTAGAAACATCTACCTCGATCAATTCCCAGATGAAGATCCAGAAGTTATCGAAAGAGAGGAGAAAGAGCGAAAAAATACTCCTCGAGTGTGGGAGATGATATCCCAGGCCCATGAGAATGATATTAGGACTGATGCCATTATGTTTCCATGGCTACAACGTTGTGAATTCTGAATGCCAGAATCGCATGAGAGAGTCAATGATGCTCCAAACGGATGGTTCAGCATCTATAAGATTCAAATATGGAGAGGCTTTGAATATCCACTTCCCGCTGGAATATGCGACCTTCTTAACTATTGGGGAACCTGTCCGGCTCAAATTCATCCACACACTTGGACAGATATAGTCGGACACTTCCAATTGTGCACAGACTTCAGCCATCACTTCAACTCGGATTTCTTCAAGCATCTTGGCTCCACCAAACTTAATTATGGCGAAGATCATGTTCATTTCGCTGGGAGACGGAGATACTTCTATCACTTCGCTAACCACATTCAATCAGTCAAGGATTGGAAAGACAATTTCTTTTTCATCAAAGTCCGTCCCAAATCGAAATTCCAATTCCCCCAAGATCGAGTAAATATAAAAGGATTATTCAATTAAATTTTGATTTTTAGTGTATAGTGTTTATAAAATTATTGCAGTAATATATTGCACATTGTAATCCATTACATAAATGTAGGTTATCCTTACTTTATATTTTACAAAGTAAAGTTTACTTTGTTTCTTATTACTATTGGATCAACACCTCATCCAATGATAATAAGAACAAAGTATTGGATATTCAAAGTAAGGATAGAATCTTCCCATTACATCCATGAGTTCATTTTTATGGCAATAACTTGAAGTATGTTTCAAAAGTAAAATATTTTAAGTATGATTATCAATTTTTTTTATGTATGTATGGAAAACGATATATAATAAAGAAATCTACACATTAGGAAGAATAATTAAACCAATATTATATAATGCCTTAATTGAGTTGTACTCGGTCTTGTTCAAAGTTTGATATGCATTTGTAGGCGTAAGGGCTGCGTAGGATATATGTCTTTGTGTTGCCTTATAATCTAATTTACTTAGTTTACTGCTGCTTTATCTTAATTATAATTAATTATTATTCGCCTACCACTTCTCTATTAATTAATTCTATTTTTGGCAATAATTTTTTATTATTAGAGTTGAACTCAAATTTTGAAACCCTGAACCTATACCAAAGTGAAATTAGATGGCAATTGAACTATAATATATTTAATCTACTATACGCTAATTCTTGATCTTTACTCATCACCTCAAATTAAGGGGTCAGATAATTCCATTACATTGTATTAGAGTTTTTTTTAACACTTAAGATTTTGAAGGAGCCAAGGTTCGATCTCTGGTCATCCCCATCCAAGCAATATGGATGTACCACTTGACCAAAGATCAATTGAGTAATCGAAATTTAGAGAATAAATAACTTTATGATCAAAATAGAAAATTTAAGTCTATATTAATTAAGGTAAATGATATGGTAACTTTGTTGTTTTTCAAAGTTAACATTATTTTGTCATTCATCACCACTGAATTAGTGGAATAAAATTCAATCTAATGGTGATGGTAACAAAGTAAGGAAAAAAACAAAGTCACCATAGAATATGCAATTAATATAATTAATGAACCACTCTAATACATTTCAAATTGCATCAATTTTAAAATTTAAGTGCTTTGACCTTTTACTAATCCATATATATTAGCCTTTGAACTAATTAAAAGTGCACTAGTTTATCGTCATTAGTTTTTATTTTTAGTTATAAGATATATAATTCTCCTTACATTCTCGCTCAAATCAAAAGTTAACACGTCACGCTAAGGAGAGAAAAAGGATAGCACTTTTATTAAATCTAAGAGACTATGAAAAAGCTTAAAGTCTAAGGCGGAATAGCAAATAGAAGCAAGTTTAAATGACCTTATATATGCAATTATGCATTAAACCATACAACTAACTACGTTCACTTATATTATAAAATATGGAAAATAATTTGAAGCATGATTTGGGTAGTTCAGCAAGTAGACGTAGACGAAATGTTCCAATCAAATAATTCCGAGCTAATATTTATCTGGGTTAAGCCAGGAATTTACAGGTAATATTCCGAGCTAATATTAGGCCCTACTTTAATTATATAAATCTCTTTTATAATCCATGTAAATAGTACTAATGTTGTTGTTTAATTAATTAAACAGAGAAAAAGTAGTGGTACCAGCAGATAAGCCATACATAACAATAAGTGGAAATAATCCAGCAAAAACAATAATCACTTGGAGTCAAGGGGGCAGCATATTAGACTCCCCAACTGTTACAGTTTTGGCTTCTGATTTTGTTGCCAAATCTCTCACCATTGAGGTAATTTCTCTTTTTTGCCTTCAAACTTTTAAGTTATACCTAAGAGTTTTTGTTTTTTTTAACATTGAATATGAACATTTTGGTGGGCAGAATACATATGGGAGTGGAGACAAAGCAGTAGCACTGAGAGCAGCTGGAGATAGAGTTGCATTCTATGGCTGCAGAATTCTTTCGTACCAAGATACTCTCCTAGACGAAGCCGGAACTCACTACTACAACACCTGCTACATCGAAGGTGCTACCGATTTCATTTGTGGCAATGGTGCTTCCCTCTTCGAAGTGAGTACCTACATATAGTTCATCGTCTAGTTTTGGCTAAATGTATCTTTACCCGCCTGTACTTCGCCTAAATAGCTTTCTGCTTCCTTAACATTTAGTTGTTCCTCATGACCACATAAATTTGGGAAAAGTTCCCTAGTTTTTTTTATATAATAAAAAGTGCACTAGTTTATTTCTCGAAAGAAACGTGTGAACTTCTGGTTTGAGGGACGAATTCGAAAAAATGACATATTTGAGAAGAAACTAGCAACCAGAAGCTGACACGTGGCATTCAAGCAGTAGTTCGGTGCATTTTTTTTCTCTTATCGGCGTGTAAGAAACAATTGAAAGCTAGAGAATGCAATAAACTATTTGCGTCAAGTGCAAGTACATTAAAGATGTACGGAGCCTTTAATATTCTATTTTGTGTGATACGAAAGTTTTGACTTTGATTGTTTTACAGAAATGTCATATACACTCGATATCCAAAAACAACGGATGGATAACAGCACAACACCGAGACAGCGAGAGCCAGAACACCGGATTCGTGTTCTTGGGGTGCAAAATAACCGGAATTGGAAGCGCGTGTCTTGGAAGGCCGTGGGGCCCTTATTCAAGAGTTGTGTTTGCATTGAGTTACATGTCGTCAGTGATAGTGCCCTCGGGATGGGATAGCTGGCCAGCAAAAACCGCCACCACAAGGAATGTGATGTACGGGGAATACAAGTGCTATGGACCAGGTGCTAACCGAGCTAAAAGAGTTGAATGGTCGCAAAGCTTGTCAATAAGCGATGCGACTCCCTTTTTGAGTAAGGATATTATTGGTGGCCAATCTTGGCTTAGGTCTTCTCCTACATCGTTCAATAAGTCATCTTCCATCCGAAAACCAGCTCACCATTAGATACGTTTATTCATTTTATAACAATTTATTGTAAATTAAACCAGCTCGCCATTAAATTCATTTTGTGACAATTCATTATTATTCTCTATTCTTTAATTTTAATTGAATATTGTTCAATTTATTCGCCTTTCTCTCTCAGCCTATTATACATATATGAGCCTATACTATGCTTAATTTATGATTTTATGAAATCAACGAATGCTCCATTCTTACGCGTTAAAAAAAAAAACGTGTACATTAATGTATTTAACATTACTTTTTATAGTTTAAGACCAATATTATTTTAGTTTACTCACTTTTAACTTGAAATTTAACAGTAGATGAAATATATTGTGTATTTTTATCATTTTATTTTAGTGTTTTATTGATTATATCAACTTAATACTAGTTTAATTCAAGGGCAACTTACAAAAATATATAAAATTTAACTTTTGATTTAAGAGAAATGTCAACTAATTAACTCAAACTTATAATATAAATAACAAAAACAATAAAACTATTATCACTTATCCACATAAGTTTCATATTTTCACTCTATACTCTGTCCATACATATGTTTTACATAGACTGTACATATATTTTACATACTCTTTACATCGTATATACAGATGTTTTACATTCAATTAACATGTCCCTTAAATATAATTTTCAAATATTTATTTAATTATAAATGACATATTCGAGCATGGCACATAAACTATAGTATTCATGAAAAAGACAGTTAAAGTTGATTGTTATTGTTGGTTTGACCCGTGTTAATGTAACAGGCTTCTTATTTTGGGCTTTGGCTTTATCGAATTTGGACGTCTTCGTTTTCAGGCTAGTAACTATGGTTGTACTTTCTTGGGCCTAACTCCGACCATTTGCTACTTTTCAACCGAATCACAGCAGCTGAGTTCCGGCCGCCGAGATGACAACCTCCTGCTTTCTATTCCCTTCCACGATTCTTCCAGGACCTCAACAATTTCTATCTCCTCCTTCGCTTCAACCGCGCTTCAGGAAGTATTTCTCGAACGACTCTACATTTAAATTGTAGCAACTGCAAATTCATATAATTTTGTGGTTTTCTCAATTTCCAATCCACAGGAGATCAAATGTCAACAGATTTCATCAGTGTTTCGAAACCTTATGCAATTATTCTTACTTCGAAGTGAGTTACGTGTTTCGATTTCTTAAAGTTGTTATGAGCTGAATATAACTTCATTTCGGTGAAATTCGGGTATTACTGAGAACGTAATGCTGGTTATTTTAGGTCAGGAAAGTTAGTTATAGGCCTCCTGGAACGGAATTCAACCTTTTAAACGAACTTAGTTTTTGTCTCCCAGAGAAGAGGTATTTGTTGACACTCTAATTTAGCTATTATTGCTAGAAAACGAAGTATGTATATGATAACATTATTTTTTTTTTGTGTGTGTGTGTGCCTTTTGCTATTACATTCAGTTTTGGCTTGATTTTCGGACAGAGTGGGAGTGGGAAAACTACTCTTTTGCAGGTACGTCATTCTAGCTTCATGCTTGATCTAGCTGTGCTCTCTACTGTAAATGTGTAGCAATATTGGAAATCTTTAATCGGATACAGTCCAACTAGCAGATTCTTGCAGGGCTGAATGAACCAACATCAGGTTCCATCTGCGTTCAAAGATATAGGAATCATGGCCATCCATATGGCTTACCTGAACGACTTAGTCCTGAAAGAGTTGGTATTGTCTTTCAGTTTCCCGAAAGGTATCCTACAATAGTTTTTTACTCATAATTATTATGCTATGTACAATTGTGATATGCATTTTATATCAAAATGAATTGTCTATTGAGAAACTTTTTTTCCATTTACTTCTTTGTTCATTTAAAAAAGTAAAGTGGATGCATTGTCGCATCCTGATTATAGAATTTGACAGGATAAATAGACCGTTGCTGATCCATGTGGAGTGGCTTTTATCCTTTTCATTTTGAAGTTTTAAAGATAAAACAGAATTCTCAAGCTGGGAAACAAAGATTTTCTTTACATTCTGGAGTAATTAGTTCTGTTTCTAGACAAAGTTATTATACGAAATTGTTTATCTTAATAAGCTTTTCAATAGTTTAGTGTCAAGTATCTGTGTATTTTCTTTCTAGATAGGTACTTTGTGGCTGATACTATACTTGAAGAAGTTATTTTTGGATGGCCGAGGAAAAAGAGCAGCCAACAACTGAAAGAGCATCTTGCTTTGAACCTTCAGAAAGCAATTACTTGGGTAGATGCAGTTTTCTATTAAATAAATATTTTAGCTTTCCATAAATGCTGATATGTGTGTTTTCTGTATTGAGGACTTGTTTGCTGTAGTGCTTCATGAACTGCATATGTGTTAATTGAGTTGATAACCTCAGGTTGGGTTGGATGGAATTTCCCTGGAAAAAGACCCTCAGTCCCTTAGTGGTGGCTATAAACGGAGGCTTGCTTTGGCAATCCAATTGGTAACACTCTATCCACTTCTGAACTTTAATATGTTTTTTCCATATGCTTGAATGTTTAAACTAAATGAGGGTATCTTTGATACTTGTATTTCTTTTTATGGCTTACAATGATTAGTAACTGCCATCATCAAATGTTGACATTCAGGTACAAGTTCCTGATTTATTGATATTAGATGAACCTCTTGCTGGTCTTGGTATGGTTCTGATATCTCTTTCATCTTTGAGTTTTTTCTTTGATCACTTCTTATGCCGACTTCTTGTAAAAATTGATACCTTATGAATACTTAAATGCATTTGAAGTTAATCTTTATAAACTTGATGCCTGCAGTTTTCTGTAACTATGTATTATTCCTCATCTTTATCTGTTTATTCATACTCATGGCTTCAACCTTTTTAATAGTTAACTTACTCCAACTAATTATCTTAAGAGAACTGGTATGGTAGCTGTACTTGTGCTCTTCTGGGAATGCTGCTTAACTTAATAATATAGAATCACACTTTCCAGTGTTTTACCATGGACGTGTTTCGATTAGTCGATAACTCATTATGCAATACCAGATTGGAAAGCACGAGCAGATGTCGTAAAGCTCTTAAAACAGCTGAAGAAGGAACTGACTATACTTGTTGTAAGCCATGATCTCAAGTAAGTATGATAATTTGAATATTTTTCCTTGGAATTGGCATTTGTATTTTTTTTCCTATATTCTTGTCTATAGGTTGCTTTTGCAATTTTTGATTACTTTATGGTACTTCATTACCTAATGGACTATTTGGTGCCTTAAGGGAGTTGCTGACTCTAGTTGATCATTCGTGGAGGATGGAAATGGGAGGA
>CAOJBJ010496640.1:0-10713 GCA_948291685.1 Euphorbia celastroides | reverse complement strand
AAGTGGGGAAAAAGAGAGGATGTGAAACACTCATCACGCTGATCTGCCAGTTTGACCGCTTAACTAGTAATTACAGGTGATAAGTTTATATGTAACCTTGCGTTTGATTTTTCCGATTATATTTCCGGTACAAAATATAGGTAAAGATGTGAAAAAAAGTCAATAACCTGAAGAGATGTTTGTAGAAATTTGCTGAGTGGGCTTTGTGGGTATGGCCTTTCTATTTTGTGGGCCGAGCCCATAGTTTTATGGGCATTACCATTGTAATTTATATGAATATGTGTTACCCAACGTTGAATGAGAAAATAATATATTTGGTCATAGGAATGTTTTCAAAATTATTCAAATGGCATTACATTATAAAACTAAATCATGTTAAATAAACGTTGGAGTCGTGTTCAATCTTTGAATTCCAAAGAGTGTGAGCTAATGACTTTTAATGTTCTACATTGGATAAACTAGGTGATGAATTTCCATTTATTTTATTTCATCATTAATCTATCAAATTTTGAGGATATATAATTAACACATCTTCTAATTCATATTAATCTAATATTGTCTATTCGATACTGTTTTGTCAATTGTTGTTCCAGAAAAATCTTCAACAAACTTTTCACAACACAGCAAATTTTAACTTTACACAATACATCTCAACATTGTTTTACTAATTATTCATGTACTATTTGATATTACTTTTTTAAAACCAAAATCTACTACTTTCAATAATAACTTCCAAATGAAGTCTTGTAGAACAAGAGTCTATAATGAATTGATAATCATAATAATAATAATCTCACTATTATTCAATAATTAATGCAAAAACTAAGCACAACATGTTTAATAAAAAAATAATAAATCAATGACTTGTGAAAATAAACCCAAATATTAATTAAGAAATTAAGATTTTTTCCAAGAAGCAAAGAGAAAGCTGTTCTTCATACGTTTCATTCTTCAGTATCCTTAACTAACAGAAATTGCGCCTCTTTCTCTCTTCTCTGCACAAAAACAAAACCCTAATTTCTCCATTTTCCTTCTCTTTTTCGCCAAAGAAAATCTCACTTCTTATAAACATTCGCATTACATCCAATTATCTCAACACATATTTCGCTTTCCCCAATCTCCATATCCCCCGCTTGCTCTGTTAAACGACTGAAGAAACTCTGTTTTTCATCATCTCTGCCTCGAATTGCTCTGTTAGGGATTTGGAATCGCCGGTTCGAAATCGGTAATCGATACGGTTCCGTTAATAATCGCGCTAGGGTTAGTTTCTTTGGTTTTTTCTGTCTCCGTGTCTTGTTTTTGGAGTTTAATCATGTTGTTGATTTTGTGTTTGGACGTCGAACTGTGTAGATAAGGGGCGTGTGTGTAGATAGGGTTTCTATTCGTGCGCATTATTCTTGTTATGGCCGTTTCTCACTGAGTTTATCGCTGTTTTAGGGTTCCCACGGATGTTGATGAGGTGAACTTTGTGTGGTGGAATCGTGAGGATATTGTTCCGTTTGCTTTTCTAGATTCGTGAGTGTGTTGAATTTGGTCGTGTGGGGTCGGTGTTGATTGTGGATGAGGGTCTGTTGAGGGTGTGCCGTTCAATTTCTGCTGCCAATCCATCTTTTGGTTGAAGATGGAGGCGTAGAGATATAGAGGGGCAGAGAGACTTGCGGGGTTTGATTTCATTTGTTCCTTGTCAATATGAAACCTGGGATATTGTTCTCTCCACTGTAGCTCTTCTTGTGTTACGGGGTTACCTACATTTCCACAAATAAGAGAAAATCAATCTGCGGATACTGATTTTGAGGTATCCTGCTTCGGATAATTGCTGGCAACTGCCACGGTGTTGATTGCTAGAAGGGGTTGGAGAAGGCAGGAAAACATTTTATTTTCGTGTTGAACCTTATGATGTTCATTGTTTATTCTTATGGAAAAAAGTGAACCTACGTTAGTTCCAGAATGGTTGAGAAGTTCTGGAAGTGTTTCAGGGGGTGGAATTTCAGTCCCACACTTCGCGTCTTCTTCGTCTTCGTCTTCTCACTCTGGTAATTATCCATTTACCTTTGACAATTAAGTTCCTTATGCTTACTTTCAGGGCATCTATAATTGCTTTACTCAAAACTTCTAATACCTTTCATTGCTTATAATTGTGTTATTTGTGCCAAACAGATGTACTTTCCTCGTCAAATCATACTAGAAACAGAATTTCTAAGAGCATTAGTGATTTTGATTCACCACGTCCTGTTTTTGTGGATCGGACATCTTCATCCAATTCTCAGAGAAGTTCTAGTAATGGTTCTTCCAAACATGCATATAGCAGCTTTAGTAGAAGTAACCGTGATAAGGATAGAGAGAGGGACAACGATAGGCTGAATTTTGGAGACCATTGGGATCATGATGTTTCCGATCCTTTTGGAACCTTATTGTCAAGGGTCGAGAAGGACAGTCTGTGGCGTTCCCATTCTATGGTATCAAGGAAACCAGTTGAGTTGTCACCCCGAAGATCCGCTATTGACCTTAGAAATGGGAGTAGCAGCAATCATGCAAACAGCAATGGCTTTGTATCTGGGGTCGGTGCTGGCGTTAGCATTCCAAAGGTAGTGTTTGAAAAGGATTTTCCATCTCTTGGCCGTGATGAAAGGCAAGGAGTGCCTGATATTGGAAGGGCGCCATCTCCTGGCTTGATCACAGCTGTCCAAAGCTTACCTGTTGGGAGTTCTGCAATTGGGGGCGAAGGATGGACCTCAGCTCTGGCAGAGGTGCCACCAATAGTTGGAAACACAGCTTCCCAATCTTCACCAACATCTGTATATGGGGTTGCAAATGCAATGCACGGTCTAAATATGGCTGAAGCATTGACTCAGGTTCCATCAAAGACTCGCACTGCCCCTCAGGTAAAGCTTGTGGCATTTCACTTCATATATTCATGTCATGATATAACGATTCTTATGTCTAATGAGGGCTTGTGCAATCTTCCTGCAGCTGGCTGTTCAAACCCAAAGGCTTGAGGAGTTGGCTATCAAGCAATCAAGGCAATTAATACCAGTGACTCCTTCAATGCCTAAGAGTTCGGTAAGAGCTATTTCCTTGATTTTATAACAATTTTTTACTTATAAAGTGTTTTATTTCTAACATATCTGACTTATGACATGGTGTGGTGTGTCATGTGGGCTGTCTTTGCTTTTCTATTAATTTGTTATTCCATGTTATAGCATGCTATGTGATGCTCAATATCTAATAGAATGAGTTTTAATATAGAGCAGAGGCTGTAGCATAGTTTATTTTGTCGCGTGCTTTATTCATGCATTTAAACCTGAGTTCGCTTAATGTAATGGATCTAGAATTTATGAGTATTTCTTTTGGATGTATCTCATGTTGCTGGAGAATTTAGTCTCTTTATCAGCACATTTTTGAAGTTGCATCTTTTAAACTAAAATACTGGAGGCTTGCTCAAACAAGCGGATGCTTATATATGCATAGTGACTTTGTTAAACCATTAAGAGGGTTGACATTCACCTTGTAGGCTTGTATAGGAGTCCAATGACACACATCTTAGCTTATTACTACTTGCCTTATTTAACAAGTATTAGTGATGTACTGTTGAAGGTTTTTTATGGAACAGTTTTCCAAAATGAAGGCACTAGATTTTCTTTTTTTTTTTTTTCCTTTTCTTCAATAAAAGCTCTCTTCATCCCCGTGGTGGAGATTTTTAATCATTATTATATATAGATTGAGTTTGTTTTAAGTTTTTTTTATGCAACTTTCATAAATCTACATTACTCGTTTTTCTATCTTGTAATCTCAAATTTCAAAACTAGTTTTGGACTATGTTTGTTGGTAACACCGTAACAGGCATTCTTATGTCTCTCTATATGCATGATGATTATGTTGTAATTGTATTTGGAAAAATGATTGTCCATATTGCGTGCTGTTGGGCTAGCGAGTCATGTTTTCATGTCGAATCAAACCCTCTGGTTTATGTTGATTATCAGAAACATTTGCTGGTTGATAATTTAAATGTTATTTTTGGACACTATTAATAACCCACATAAGGGTGTTGGTATTAGTTTGTTTCACTCTCTTTCTCTTTTTTCAATTATCTTTTTGGACACAAACAACAAGAACTTAATATCTATCTGGTAGTTGAAAAATTATGAGCAGCTAACCTGTCAATTAAGAGCCTCCCTCGTATGGGGGTTGTTTTCGATGATTGAAATTTTGTGACTTTCAGAAAATCCTCAACTGGCATCTTCAATTTGATATTTTATTGGCACGTTACATCATCTACAGTTTTCTTTCAAGTCGATCAGGTTATGAATGAAACTCAGTAATTCCTTTCCTAAATGCTAAGTTGATTTTCTCCTCTCTCACGGTATCCTAGTTCCGTATATTCTCAGTTATCTGAGTTTTAATTGTGAAATAGGCTTGGATTATTTTCTTGTGTGGTACCACGTTTCCTTTTCTCTCTGAGCTAATTAGCCTGCTGTGTATTTTATTTTTTCAGGTCCTGAGTTCATCTGATAAGTCAAAGTCCAAAACAATAGTCAGATCCGGTGAAATGAATATGGCTACCAAGACCATCCATCTGCAGCCCTCTTCATTGCACCCGACCAATCACATCAAGCCTGATTCATCAAAGCCATCTCTTGGAAAGCTCATTGTCCTCAAACCAGCTCGGGAGAACGGGGCAACCCTTTCTCCAAAGGACGCCCCAAATCCAAATACTCCCACCCGAGCTCCAAATACTCAGCTTGCCCCTCCTTCAGCTCCATCTGTACCATTAAGGACTTCAAGCAACCCGAAGCTTTCTTCTGGAGAGCGCAAACCAGCAGGGTTTACTGTGGAAAAGAAGCCCTCAGCCTCTCAGGTTCAGAGCCGGCTCGATTTCTTCAATCTTCTTAAAAAGAAAACTTCAACAAACAGTTCGACTACAATGCCTGATTCGGCCTCGGCTACTTCATCTCCTGCCAATGATAAGTCTAGTGAAGTAAACAAGGACACTGGAAGTGAAACGTCTAGTCCTCAGGCTGTTGAGAATGGCAATGGTGGTTCGTTCGAGGACTTCCAGAGGTTTTCTGATGAAGAGCAAGCTTTTCTTCGGTCCCTTGGATGGGAAGAAACTGGGGAGGATGAGGCCCTTACAGAGGAAGAGATAAATACTTTCATTCAGGAGGTGAGTGATTATTCTTTGCTGCGGACTAGCAGTAGACATGTCATTTTTGGCCAAACCCATCATTTTCCCCCTGAACTTGGCCCTAATAACCCACTGGTCCCTGATTTTCAAAGCGCTTTCTGTTGCCCCTTAAACTCGCAAAACACGTACCAGTCTGCCCCTGAATGGCACGTGTCAACCTCTGAAAAGTCAAAATTACCTAGAAGCTGTCATGTCTTTTTGCAAATTTATGCCCTGTTCTTTTCGGCTGAATGGAGAGTGACAGAACTGAACTGTACGGAAAATAAGTTAGAAAGAACAGAGTCTTCAGGGGGGACAAACACATTTTCAAAGTTCAACTTCAGGGACAAGTGATGTGTTTGCCTGTCATTTTGTTGTGCAATTCTCTTTTGTTTCCCTTAGATTTTCGGTCTGTTTGAAATATGTGTTGGGTGTGTATGCTGATGTCGCTTTAGAGGCTTTTATTTACACATCATTTTATGTTTTGCAGTACATCAAATCGAGGCCGTCACTGAAAGTATGCAGAGGAATGGAGCAAAAGCTGCTTGAATCTCACGCAACCGGTTTAGTTGGATCTTCTTCTGAGGCTTACTCCTCTGACTCTGGAGCCGATGTTTGATTCTGCTGTGCTCTCTTAAAGGGTTAGCCCGAAAGAATTTTCGGGTTTTGGAGGCAAATGGTTAGTTTACGTATTTTGTCGTTTTTTTGGGAGAAAGCTGACGAGTTTGAAAGGAGGGGTGGATTTTGTTGGAGGGGACTCTACATTTTGCAAATAGTGTAGAGGGTAATCTTTTTTTAGGTGTTTTTTTTGGGGTAGGATAGGAGCTATTTTGTTCTGCAAATGGAAAAGTGTTTTTTGCTTCTTTTTATTTGGTTTTCTTTTTCAAGAGGGTTTTATTCCACAAGGAAAAAAAAGGCTTATGGTGTTCTTTTTCTTTGTCAATTTTACTTGAAGAAAAAAAGAAATCATAGTAACATGCCCCCTTTGTTTGCGAAGCCTCGCAGACATTGACACGTCTCTGACATTAACGTGCCTCTCCCCTGATCCCTCCAGTCTATGCAACTCTATCAAAGCAGGCATGTTCTTTCCAACACCCTGTTTACCCTGCCATAACACAATAGCGTTAATAAAAGTTTAAACATATCTTGCTTTCATTCTAAACTAGTAACAATTCAAATTCTTCAACTAACTAAACATAAAGTTAAAAATTTAATTGAACAATCATCCTACCTTCTAACATATAACTAACTAATTTAAAACATTTAAATATAAGTTTAAAAATAAAAAAAATTAAAATGGCACCAGCGGCCAGAAAAAGCCGCTGGTGTGCTGGCAGCATCGGCCAGAGAAACCAATGCCGCTAGTGCACCAGTGGCATTTCTGGCCGCCAGTGCACCAGTGGCATTTCTGGCCGCTAGTGCACGGAGACAGCGGATAGTATTACCGCTGTTTCCATGGCACCAGCGGCCAGAAAATTTGATTTCGGGACTTACCTTAGTTGATTTTAATGAAAATTTGATTTTTTCGGCGAAAGTGATTTCGAGACTTACCTTAGTTGTTTTCTGTTTCTTTTTTGGATCCATTGACTTGTTTCGGGATGGATTTGAGAAGAAATTGAGGAGAGAATGTAGAGGGAAAAGAGAATGGGAGGATAGAGGTTAATTTGAATGTAAGGGCAAAAATGTCAAAAGTCGGACGGCACTAAGTAAAACTTGACGGCATTTAGCAATTGAGTAACCCATAAGTTAATCTAAGTTCGATTCCTAAGCTCAAGTCCAGCTCGAAGTTGTCACAAATTAAAAGAGACAAGGTTAAGCATTACAGAGTTCAACATTTACCAATAAACAATTACGCTAATAACATGTTTCTAAGTAATGCTTTCTCTTTCAATCTAGTTTTTGATTCAATTGAAGTAACAAAGCAAAAGAATTTGAGATTTGTTGCTACGGACATTGAATCTATATAAACAGAAACAGAACTATCTGAACAGACCGAACTTGTATTTTGATCAACCTTTACGCGTGCCTTCTGTCTAATGCCGAATTAGATATCAAGTGAGCAAAATCTATAAGAACACACAGATGAAAGTGATTCTCTTGATCGATTGTTTCATTGCGCTGGACGCTTAAAGTCTCTTCTTTTTTGTGTTTCACAATTGCAGTTTCTTTTTGGGCACTTACCAAATCCAAAAATCTCAACTTTTGGCAACATATAAACATATGAAAATCAAGTTGACTTTCCAGAATTTGTTCATTATATCAGTAAATATACAGTACATACACAGTAACACACTCATCAAAGTTTTCCTCTTTTCAGAATTTCACAAATTTTGCTTATTCTCCCAAGAAAAAACTGAACTTTCTTCTCAGTTCTCACATTACAATTTCAGCATGCTAACTAATTTTGCATACATAAAATAAAGCACAAATTCCTCCAAAGCCCCAAATACATCACTTGCTCCTTAAGCTTAGGATTAAAAGTCGGATACCACCCTCAACTTTCAAAATTTTCAATTGACCCCTTGAACCTAGCCAAAGTGCAACTTTTGAAGGTTTAAATTGCATTCAACTTTTCCTACTAAGTTCAAGGTGTCCCAAAGCATTTGGTCTTCCTCTAATAATCTCTAGACAACTCAGTTTCTGTATTAATCATGGCTGTTACAAAGTACATTGATTAGCCCTTTGACTCCTCGCCAATTCTGCAATTCAATTAATTAAGGCCAAAAGAAATCTTGAGGTCTCATAAAGGCATTAAAAATTGATAAATTACCCGGAAGAACATTTCAGGCGTTATAATATCTGGATAACCTCCGGGTCACGGGTTTAGGTTCGCAACCCGAAGATCTCTTGAACGAGAGGAACATGAACCAGCACCAATTTCCACGCCAAAAACCATCCTGCAGATTTCGAAACTCAAAATCATCAACGCGAATAAATCAGGGGAAAAGGAACCATAGCTGAAAACAAGAAAGTTACCGAGAGATATAATTATCTTGTAAAATTCGAAATTCAAAATCGTTGATGCGAAAATACTAGGGGAAAAGGATCGATAGCTGAAAATAGAAAGTTACCGAGAGATATGAACAGCAGAACGAAAGAGATGGCGAGAGCTGGACGCAAAATCAGCAGGACTGTGAAATCCAACGAAGAAGATGAAATCTCCATTGACGAGTTAGCTTTTTCTTTGTTTTTGTTTTCTGTTTAGTTTTTGGTTTCTATAGGGGGTTTCATGGGCCTGGGTTTTGGGCTTTAGGCCCGTTACTTGGCCCACATTTAGGATTTCAGGCTGTGAATTAGCTGGCTTGTACTCTTGTGATTATTCGAGTTTATCAACCTACCAATAAAGTGAGATTTAT
Source organism: Euphorbia celastroides (assembly GCA_948291685.1). Taxonomy (NCBI): domain Eukaryota; kingdom Viridiplantae; phylum Streptophyta; class Magnoliopsida; order Malpighiales; family Euphorbiaceae; genus Euphorbia; species Euphorbia celastroides. Next base: position 2,196 of record CAOJBJ010496640.1, on the reverse strand, counting down.
TGTAATTCTATAACCAAATTACTATAATATTGTCGAAATTTAGTTATTCCAATTTGCTTATTTCATATTTGTTGGAAAAATTAATTACTATCAAAATCCTCGTTCGATATTGTACGAAAATGAAAAGGCATCAATAATAAAGAAATCGGAAGAAATACTCATAAATGAAGAAAAAAATGCATCATTTAATCAATAGGAAGTTTCTTTTGGAAAAAAGAAACGAATAAGTTTAAGGCATATAAAGAAAATTATTACATACTACAAAGCATATAATTATAATTATAATTATAGTTTTTTGTGTGTACTTTTCAAAATATAAGGTGCCTTTTTTGTTAAAAGAAGTAAAATTTTTGAGAATTGAATATTAAATTTATAATATTTTATTTATATATTAAAAAGTATACCAATTCAACTACATTAAAATAAGTTTCAACACAATAATTTTCACATGTTATAGTTCGACTATAGTCATTAAATGATCACAAGCTAAATAAATAATTGTTGCTAATCACATACACATTATTTAGTGCAACGAAAATGTATTGATTATGCACCTAACCGCCATTCCAATTTGACTTTCCCGGTAAACCTAATTTCATCGTCAATGGCTTCAAAATTCCATCCAGGTTCATTCCCCCTATATCCGCTGTTCTTCATTTTCCCTTCTCTATTTCAAGAATTTCCCTTTTTCTTGTTTATTTATTCATATAATTTCTGGCTCAGGGTTTACCATTGGTACCCTTTCACATGGAAGTTAGTGCCTCTTCTTCTTCCTCGCTCAACTGTAGAAGAATTAACTCCGCAATTGGATATTCTCCCTGTTGTTGCTGTTTCTGGTGTTGTTGATTTAAGTTTTATTTGGTTTATTGTGTTGTTGTTTTGATGGATTTGAGTCAAGCTCGTTCGGGGTTGTCGCTAGGGTTTCACTCCCACTCATCGCCGGTTCCGATTCCGTTGCAATTGCTCGATCCGGAGGAAGAGAGTTCGATCGAGAGAGGCGACGAGAATCAGCTGGATGAGGAGGAGAATTTCAGCATTTTAGGTCATCCGATGTGTTTGAAGAGGCAAAGAGACGGCCAATCGGCTTCGTCGTCTCCAAATCCTCCTCCGAAGCGAATTTCAGGCGATCCAGGGCTCGATTCTCGGCGAGCCGTGGTTCGGAATTGGGGGAAGCAACCGCTGGCCCTCGCTGACCCTGAGATTCACGATATTATGAAGAACGAGGAGAATCGGCAGGCGAGAGGGATCGAGCTCATTGCTTCGGAGAATTTTGTTTGCCGTGCTGTAATGGAAGCCCTAGGTAGCCATTTGACGAATAAGTACTCTGAAGGATTGCCTGGGGCTAGGTATTATACAGGTAATCAGTATATAGACCAAATTGAGACGCTGTGTTGTAGTCGGGCGTTGGTTGCCTTTGGGCTTGATTCTGATAAATGGGGTGTCAATGTGCAGCCGTATTCTTGTACTTCTGCTAATTTTGCTGTTTATACTGGTCTTCTGTTGCCCGGGGATCGAATTATGGGTTTAGATTCTCCTTCTGGAGGGCATTTGAGCCATGGTTATTATACAGCCGGAGGAAAGAAGGTGTCGGCTTCTTCTATTTTCTTTGAGACTTTGCCTTATAAAGTGAACCCGCAGACAGGGTACATTGATTATGATAAAATGGAGGAGAAGGCTACTAATTTTAGACCCAAGATACTTATATGTGGTGGGAGTTCGTATCCGAGGGAATGGGATTATTTGAGGTTTAGGCAAGTTGCTGATAAGATTGGAGCTGTTCTGATGTGTGATATGGCTCATATTAGTGGTCTTGTGGCAGCTAAGGTGTGAAACTTTTGATTCATTTTCTTTTACTTGTTGTGATTGAGGCTGTTATTTAAGCTTCACTCGTTGCATATTGGTGAATGGTGACTCTGTATGTCTAGTTGGCAACATGTGGTTAATTATTGTCTTAGAGGTGGCTGATTTATTGTTGAATAATGTTGCCTTTGTTTTTTGATGATTGGTATTTATTTGTCTTGCATATCAAATCTTATATGCTGTTTTTACTTTTTAGAATTTATGCATGTAAACTTTAAGCCAATGAATTTTGCTAGCGGACCTTTATCATAATTTTCAACATATTGAGTACATTATCTTTTATATTGTCCCAAAGTTTGCACTGCATAGACCACATATGTGAACTAGTATGTTCTG
>CAOJBJ010496288.1:0-13583 GCA_948291685.1 Euphorbia celastroides | reverse complement strand
TGTAATTTCAAATTTTTTTTAAATAAATAATTCTTAATATTATATTTATTTTAAAAGATAACAATATCGAACAACTACTACATAAATGAGACCGAAACACTAATACCACCTAAGAAATACAATAGCTTTCCTACATATTTTAAAACATTAATTTCGAAGTTTGGTTCCGGAATTCTTAATACGATTCATTCAAATCACCCCCGAGATATATTTATATAAATATGATCGAGTTCTTTAACGTGGAAAATAGAATTTGGGCTCACATTTTGACATATAATCTACCGGGTCTACGTTTGTCACATTTTAACCTACTACCAAATGCCAATTATCGAGTCTTTTCTCCACATCAACAAGCTCCGGTCCTCCGAAAAACTTCCCCGGAGTAAACAAAGACTATTTTAAGAAAACTCATTGAGGGTCTGTTTGGAACTGTTTTTCCAAGTTGCTCTTCTTAAAAGATATATTTTGAAACTTTTTCTAAAAGCATCAAATTATAGTTTTGAAAAAGTTGTTTTGACAGTTTTCAACTTTTTGATATAAATGATCAAAATGCATTGTCAAAATAAAAAAAACGATGTTATACGAAAAGTATATGATACCAACTTTTAGGAACAGCAGCTCTGACAGTAATGTCAAGATGCGGACAATGCTAGTTCAATTTCCAGAATTCATAAAGCACAAAATGATTTCAAGTCAACTCTTACTTCAAATCACATCAAAACACAATCCAAATCCACCAAATCATGACAACTATTTTCCTATTCTGATTTGTTTTCATATTAATGAAACATAGTAAATGGCCAGCTGCAAATACAACAGCCAAAGTTCATCAACATTAATACCAAGGTGATGCTGCATTCAAACCCCTTTCGGGCCTCCTCCATCAGCATGAACAAACACTTCGATTACACTCTTGTCCTTTAATTTCAGCTACAAATCGAAAGATTGCAGAAAAATCAATAAGTTATAACGTATCACACATCAAAATTATGGTGTTTTGGTTTACCTGTGCTGGAGTTTTCCTATGGTCAAATCTGTGGCCTTTGATCAAAAATACAACAGCCTTATAATCAATGTCAATTATGTCGCAATGCCTCTTCAAAAGCCTCACGATTGGAGTATCCTTGCCTATTATATATTCCCTAAAGGCCCCATCCTAAATCAACAAAAAAAAAATCAAATAAAATGACCAAGATAAAATATTGATGGTTTAACAACCATTGTTCATTTTTAGTTAGAAATTCTTTTAGCTTTTCCAGCAATAGAAAACAATTATCGGCAGCCAAACAGGCACTAGAAACAAAAACATAGCATCTGCAGTTGGGTTTCAAGTTCAGTTTCACTAAACATTATCTTTCTGTTATAAAAAACACTTAAACCTCCCAAAGTTCCAACCTTTAACTGCCAAAAAAAAAAGGAAGAAACACATAGTGAAAACATCAAACGTACACAGTAAAAGAAACAGAACCTGGGTTTTGAGATAGATGCCGACGACTTTTGGCTCCATTGTTCTCAAGTTTGAGCTAAACAAGCTTAGAGAGGAAAAGGGTTTTGAAAGAGAGCAAAAGTGAAAGAAGAGAGAATAGTCAAAGAGTTAAGAAGGAATGCAGAGGCATCAAAGGCATGGGAAAGACAAATTAAAGAGAGAAGTACTATAAATGGAGTGTAATTGTGTTATTTGCTTTGTGTTTTCAAATCTTTTTTTTGCTATTAACTGCGTATCTTTCCCTTATTCACGCAACATAAAACACCTATAGATGGGATGGGACCATACTATGGGACTATTTGAATTGCTTTCCCAATAAACTTCCCTCTCAACTATTCTTTAAAACAACTGTATTTTCTTTTGGTATTGCAGAACATACTTTGATTCTTAAATTAAACAGATAGTGCTAAACTAAACTATAGTTTACTTAATTAAACTGGAATTTATTAGCTGAAACTTGATGAAAACTTATAAAAACTTTATGAAACTATTGAATTTTAAACTTATTTATTGATATTTGATGAAACTGAATGGAACTTAGTGATTATTGAATTGAAGGTAACTAAAATGAATGAAAAATAAGTTATAAATAACATGTATAAATTTTAGTATATTAACGGTTCATGACCCCAAAAAAGTGTGCAAAGGATTAGTATATTAACAGTTCAGCTTCATGTATAAATTTTGTCATGATAAAAATGTGGAAATAGAGCTTTTTCATTAAAGCGCAGATTTTGTGAATACTTGTATTTTGTTTTTGGTATCGACCCTGGGAACTATTTGTTCAAAGCTTTAATCGCAGTTAGGATCATATGTGTTTAATGAGATAGTTAATGGGAGTCAAATTTCTTTCCTCCAACATGCTAATATGTAATGCTAATTGAACTACCAAGTAGTTGCACTCCAATCCCTTTAGATGAACTTGGTTTTGTAAAACTCTTAACAAATGTCGACGAGCTTGAAATTCAACGATTTTTCCAAAATGTAACGTAATTATAAGGTGGATTGTGGAGTAACACTAAGCTTTGTTATTAATCTTCAACCAATTAGAACACATACAGATTCGTTATAGACTTCTAACGATTTCTTGAGAAATAGTTGCTCTATCAAATTGCAGAATGGACAGCGACCCATTTAAAAAATTAGCTTTTATTGTTCATCAAACATCTTTATTGTTCAACATTTTCAGTATTCACAAAAATGTACATATGTTGCAGAATAGTGTAGACTATAATTGGTGTACCATTTTTGCCCAGTAAGATTTGACGCATTGTTTCTTAATCAAATTTCTGAATGCAAGAATTGGCAAGCATCTATTACAAGGTGCTGCAACTAAAAAAATAGCACCTTTCGTATGAATTCAAGTCATTTCTTTACAACCTCCACAACGAGGAAAAGAAAAAACGAACCTCACTCTTCACGTATCTATGAATTCTGCAGACTGAATAGTCCTTGTAAGTTCCTTCAAATTAGCTAGTACATGTCGCGGTCCTAAACTCTTCACACCGGTATAATTTAACAGCTGCTCCAAATCCTACAAGACCCGAACAAAGTGGGAAAGTTGAAACTTAAAGCTTGTTTTTCAAGAAAAAAGGGGCTAAGGGTAGAGGTTGAAGGACACCTTGTTTAATAGGAAAACAGCATAAGCTGCTCGGGTCGTGTCTTGGCCATCCAAGAAGAGGGGAAATTCCATAGGCTTTGTACTAGAGGATGACGTGGAACTCGATGCATCAGATGATGAACTCTCGACAGATGGTGCAAAATCGTGAATGTAAGATTGGGACCCGCCCAACCGAACAGGGTAACGCAGAGGAACGTGTAGATATGAGGCAATACAAGAAACAGCCTGCAACAATGTAGAAATCACAAAAACATGTTTTAATAATTTCTGTAAAGATTATCATAGGCAAGGAATAGAAAAAGCTTACATGAGCAACATATCCGAGGGCAGTTGCAGACTTCTGGATCTCCTTTTTATCAGTGAAGAAACTTATCTTTGTAAAAGGAAGCAAAGACAAATGAAGCCCTAATATCGTTAAGGATCCTTGATTGGTCGGTTTAGAACCAACGTAGTTGGCTGCAGAGACGAGGAAACAAAATAAACAGGGCAAACACCAAATCTTGCAAGGACCGCTAACAGAATATTAAAATCAAGTTAAAAAATAGGCGGCAGGTGAACAAGTTCCAGATTCTAATCAAATTTTTTTAGTAATGAACCCCTTCTTGGAAGACCCAAAGCAAACCCTTTATCTCGAATTAAAAAATGGTAAGGATATCACAGGAAGCCAATCAAAAGATAGTTGCAACAGAAGCTCTATACCTTTTCAAGTGCGAGTATTTGGAACCAACATTTTTTGTTGGATTCAATTCAATGTAGTTCATTTTATGTTGAAGATTGGTAAATTTTCTATGTAAAATGAATTGCACTCAACTCATTTCCTTCAGAATTTGAGATTCCAAACAACGGGAAGAAAAGGCGGGCGAACTTTCAAATATTCAACTGAAGACTGAAGTAAACACATGAAGGAAAATGGTTATGGTAATAGAAATCACTGAACAAATATACATGTCAATAGAAAATTTGAAATGTGAATAGATGCTTGTACAAACTCACAGATCAAGGCTTTAGAGAAGTAAAAAAAAAAACCTAAAAATCTTGTGCATCTGGATTATAATCTTGCAATAATATTTCAGCTTGAATACAGAATTAATATCATATTTACCTGACCTACTGGTACTAGGAAATGATTCAAGTTCTTGCTCCTCTGAAGGTCCAGCTGTTATCTTCACTGGATAAATCAATGAAATTTGTGATATCATATATTGCTGCCTCATTCTGAGTTTATTCTGTAAATTTCTGAGACGGCCATAACCCTTCTCTCCAGAAAGCAAACAGTTTGATTCCTGTAACACAACCATGATCAGGCATTCAATACCGCTGCTTTTCTATCATTGGAATTGCAATCATAAAACATCCAGATTTGTTGAAAATTAAAATAGGCAAAATGTGGCTTAGTAAACTATCAAAAATCAAAGATGAAGAATGAATATGAAGGCCTTATGAGAAGTTAACATTAGGCAAAACATAAATAAAACAGTGGTAGCTGGAAACATTGATTTTTATTTCAATATAGGAATATACTAGGTTGCACTAAAAAATTGTTTTTGACATTGTTGCTTAGCCTTATAGAAAAGCCCTTATAGGCTGTATATATCCAAAGACATGGAAAGAGATTTTTTTCATGTCAGCAGCAGAAGGAATTGTTGATCTTGCCACAGTTGGATATATAAGAAATAAAAGTAGCTTTCATGAAAATCTCCATAATATCCCACGATCAAGAAAACTGGCCGGAATCCGTGAAACCATTTCATAGGAGTTCATTGATATCTTCTTTTTATAAACCAAATCGACTTCTATTGGAACAAAAGATTCCCTTTTACGAGTGATTTTGAAATAAAACAAGACCACTGTAAAGAAAACTCCAGGAATGAGGACACTAAATCCACAGAGCCTTTGAAATTTAATAACGTAACAAAAGAAAACAATCATACACACATGCTCCAAATCTAACTAGAAATCGACAGGGAAAATAGCCTGACAACCTCAACTTTTTTCCTTCAAATATTGTCAATGGATAACAAATGAAGTAACTATATCTCTACGAGTATGATTCTATATGGAAATAAGAACTTCTGAATCAGAGTGTCAAAAATTAGTTGTAGTAACCAGTTCAAGGACATAACCAGCAGAAGACATCAGATACATATGAAAACACCCATTCCAATTCTCGCAGGAAAGTAGTGCATATGAAGCGCAACGGACTTCTCATTTTTAATCAGTTATCTTTGATCAGGAATCATATGAACCCAACAAACAGTTGACCACATAGGGGAAGCACCCAACGGGTTAGTTCTAAAACCAAGTCCCTGAGTTATAATAACAAAAGGACTTCAACGGCGTCCTTTTCTGTTGAATTTTAAATGTCTCACTCACAGTTGTTCATTTCATTTTCCCACTAACTAAAATTTTACTCTATTTATTCTGAATCGACCTACAATCTGTTACACACACTGAATACTCAAACACATATAAAAGCATAATAAATGGAATAAGCACATTATATGTTAAATAATTCGATGATTCCTAACGGAAAATGTTGTGTTTTGCAGCCTGTTTGATATCTAAAGATTATAGAACTAAGAGTACCTGCAGTTTCTTGCTAGCACTAGAAAGAGCAGAACCGGCAACCAGCAGTGATCTAACTTCCATGCTGAGCCTCTCTTCTTCCTTCTTAGCATCCTCTGTTGCAACCTTCACACGCTTCGATATTTTCTGCATTTGCAATTTTCTAGCCTCCAATTTCTCCCGCATTTCCTCAAGTTCATTCTCCCGCCTTAACGACTCAGCCTTGACCTGCTCACCATGTTGCCGCCCGCTAATCCGCGGGCTAATCAATTAAGGCTCAAACAATTCATAAAAGGTAGATAGCATGTAAAAGATCAGCAAACTTGCAGAAAAACAGTAATCCCCTTAAAACCTAATCTCCATAGCATTACACAACAAACTCAGAATTTGTGTAATTTGATTAATAGGTGTAATCATTGCCAGGTTTCAGTCCTAAATCTTAATCAATCATTTATTTTCAGTTAATGTTTTCGATCATAAAACAAATAATCCATTTAGGGAAACGATATATTAACTTTTGAATCTTCATTTCTCCAACTACTTCATATGGGCAATCACACATACTAACGGTAAGAGTTCGAATACATTACAAATCAATTGAATACAAAACAAAACCCTACCTCGATGAGAGAGCTGAGCTTTTGGTCAAGACTTAGCTTCTTCTCTTTAGCTTCTCGAAGGGCGGAGGAGAGGCTCCAGAGCCTCGCAGCTTCCTGCTCGTAGTCTTCCCATTCGATCAATTTGACTTTGACAGATTCGATCCCCTTTGAAGTAGATTCAGAAGAAATATTCCGGCTATTTTCCATCAATTTCAGAGATAAATGATGCAACTTTGAGGTTCAAGAAGAGGTCATGACCTGACCTCATCGTACGACTGAGAGGAGAAATTAGGCAGCGGGAATCATGAGCCGAATTTTCTCGTTCTGGGTTTTGATTTTCTCGGGAAAATCTGGCGTTGTATCGGGGAAAATTGAAGCGGAGGAAAGGTTGGTTGGATCTTCCTTTTTTCTTCGGGTCTGTAAGAATAACAGGTGGAACCGTTTATTCTTTTTCCCTTGAGCCTTTTCTAGTGGAAGTTAACGTCTGTTAGGTTAAGTTCTAGTGATTTTTCTGGACCATACAGTAAACATTTTCTCAATTCTATTCTTTTCGTGCTTACTGAGTAACGCGATTAGCTCTCTTATTGATTTGGGATGTTATATTTACAATTTAAACTTTTCCATTTGGATCAATTAGTTGGTTAAAAGTAATTTTGAAAATCAATGTATCCGAGTGATGAATATATTCAATCGAAGATGAGGCGAAAATAAGCTTATTCAAATGAATGAGCATTATATGTTAATGAATAAGAAAGTAGCACATTCCTGAAAAGACAGGTGTTTCATATGTTCGAAAATAAATTGAGAAAATTCAATTAAGGTAATGTGGGCATGTGCTAAAGAATATGTAAAAAATAATGTGATGAGCTTAAGATTGAACAATAAGAAAAGAAAGAAATGTAGAGATGATAACGGATGAGAGTATCGACTCGTTAAGAGAACAAATCAGGTCGAGACTCAGGCTCGAGTTGCATGGTCTAATATTTGATTAAAATGACTCAACGACTGAATCGCCCCAGAATGAGGTCTAAAGAGACCGTGCAAGAGCTTTAAAGGGGCAAGGGGAAAGAATTTATCCTAATAATTAAAAATAATCTAGAATGAAGGTTATAAACAAATTCCTTATAACTAACTAGTATGATAAGGATTACAAAATTAATCCCAAAGGTAAGAGAGATAATTAAACACAAATTAGGGCAACATGAGGAGACTATAAAAAGGATCAATATCAGTTACTATGAGGTATGCAATATTCTTTATTCTACTGTGTTCTTATTGAAGTTCTTTTTCATTCCTTCTCTTTCACCAAACTTCTAACTTAAGCATCGAAAAGTCCTTTCAAAGGGCTTACTTTGATCACTTTTTCTTTGTGTTTGCCAAATCTGAAAGTTCAAACCAGCTGAATGATCCGACATAAAACCAGAAATTTAGGCAACTTAGATAAAATTGAGAATAATTTATGTCGAGGATAAATTGACAAAATTCGATTAAGGTAATACGAGCATGTGCTAAAATGATATGTGAATGCTCATAGTGTGATAAGCTTAAGATGAAACAATAAGAAAATATAGAAATGTAGAGGTAAACTCACATGAGGAGAAACATAGTAATGAAAACGAAAACGTGTTTCCATCGGATTTGAAATAAAAATTACCTGACTTTAATTTCGTGACAAGTAAAGCGTAGTCTAATAGTTAGTCGAGATGCTTTTTATAATTATCTTGAAGTGACACTTATTTTCCATTTTAACAACTGTATTGAATTTCATGTTGTTCCTCAAAGAAATATGCATTGTCGCCCATCTGATGTATAAAAGCAGAAATACAAAAAAGATTATAACTTTATACTAAACTAAGTTATTAGCGTATTTTGTGGTTGTCCCTACAAAATACAAATGTTCATTATGAACACCAATGATTAACATCAATTTATGAATGAATGATAATAACAAATTAACAACAAATCTGACTTTTACGTAAAGGGCCATGTACTATCACAAATCTGTAAGAGCAACACAATACTAATCTTCTTTGTATTCCCTTCGTTCTTTATAAGAATCTTTGCAGTAATTTTTATACTTTATTTCATTATATAAAACAAATATTAGTTTGTGCGTATTAGCAGTAATGTTATTAAAACTGGACCGATTGTTGAACTGGATATTATATTGGTTCACGGGTTTAACGTTTGAACCGGATAAAATCTCGGTTCAATTGGTTTATTGTTAACATTATTCAATCAATTTTGCATATAATTATAATACATAGAAAATAATAAGTCCAGCCCAAAGAGTCCATGTTGTAGCTTACATGCCTATTACAAAGCTTAATTTACAGTATGTAAACTAAACTAAAAGCACGGCCTCCCTTTTCTTTTATCTTCAGCCGCCCTCTTCCTTTACATCCCTTTTCTTTTTGTTTTTCCTAACTCCCATGCCATTGATTCAATTTGACAATGAAAAGGCCAAACCGTTTGGTTATTCTCGGTTTTCTCTATTCTAGATTTTCTCCTCTTCTCTTATTTTCATAAACGTCAACTTCTTTTATGATTTTATTTAAAGGAAAAAATCGATTTTGTTACTCATAAGAGATTTCTTGGTTTAAAATGTTAGATGTATGAGAAATCTCAAGTATTTAGCAATAAATGGGTCCTTTTCAGAGTTGATCAGAGATAAAAAGGACCCGTAGGTCACCAAAAGAGGAAGAGTGGTTGTTTGAGACAACTAGATGGTTGCTAGTTCACCGGCTTCCCAATTTTTGCCAGCATAACCCAATTTCTTCCGGTTTACTTTAGAACCCATTTAAACATTGAACCAACCAGACTTGGTGCCGATTCACCGGCAATACGGTTTTAATAACACTGAGTAGCTGTTCTAAATCAAAGAAATATTTGAAAGATCTTGGTATGCAAAAAACCTGTATACATTTAATTCTTTTTAATAAATTTGGAATTCCTATAAATATATATCGAGTAAACAATTAAAGCTAGCAAGTGAAGCAAATTGATAGCAACTCAGTTTCAGCATACATGGATTTGGAAAAAGTAGGCTGTAGCTCTAACAATTCAATCGGAATCAAATTCAATTACAAATAATGAAGCTACAACCTGAACGCTAATAAAAGTAGAAATATACGACATACCCTAACATATTTTCTCTAAGAAAGACAGTAACATCCAATTAGACTAACATAGCACAAAATGATAACAAAGAAAACCAACCACAAGCTCATGCCCGGATTTACAAAGACAAACTAACAACCAAAGATGATTATCTACAAAATCTAAAAAATGATCCCAGTAAACCTTACTTTCCCAAGGCATGGATCTAAAGAACAGGACATCGATGATTTAAATACACAAACATGCAGATTAATCAACACTGCACCTCTGAAAAAATGGCAAAGTAAACCACACATAAGGTGTAAACGCTCGAGTACCGAAAATAACATTTCAACTCAACATGTCCAAAAAGAACACAAAACCAAAATCATAATCCATCATACAGTTTCCACCAGCCTATCTAGCACCCATTTCTGTGTGCTGCACAGCTGGAGAACGGATGATAAATGGAAACTCAAAACATAACTACTAGTTCAACATTTTAAAGACTTCAGTAGCAGCAAAATGTTCCCTCTACCAAGGACAGAACATCCAGACAACAAAAACTCACTTGCCTCCCTTCTTCGCTGCAGACTTGGTCACCTTGGCCCCGCTTGGGTCCTTCTTCTCCACACTCTTGATCACACCCACTGCAACAGTTTGTCTCATGTCCCTCACAGCAAAACGTCCCAATGGAGGATACTCAGAGAAGGTCTCAACCACCATAGGCTTGGTTGGAATCATCTTAATCAGACCGGCATCACCGTTCTTCAAGAACTTGGGCTCCTTCTCGAGCTCCTTGCCAGATCGTCGATCAATCTTGGTCAGGATCTCGGCAAACTTAACAGCAATGTGTGAGGTGTGGCAGTCCAACACTGGGGCATAACCATTGCCAATCTGGCCAGGGTGGTTCATGATGATGACCTGTGACGTAAAGTTAGCAGCTTCCTTGGCCGGGTCATCCTTGGAGTTGGATGCAACGTATCCTCTCTTAAGATCCTTGACTGCAACATTCTTAACATTGAACCCGACATTGTCACCTGGTAGAGCCTCCTGGAGAGCCTCGTGGTGCATCTCAACAGACTTGACTTCAGTGGTCAGTCCACTGGGACCAAAGGTAACAACCATACCAGGCTTGATCACACCGGTTTCCACACGACCCACTGGCACAGTTCCAATACCACCAATCTTGTAGACGTCCTGAAGGGGAAGACGGAGGGGCTTGTCTGATGGCCTCTTGGGCTCGTTGATCTGGTCAAGAGCTTCAAGGAGGGTTGGTCCCTTGTACCAGTCAAGGTTGGTGGATCTCTCAATCATGTTGTCACCCTCAAATCCAGAGATTGGGACGAATGGAATTTTGTCTGGGTTGTACCCAACCTTCTTGAGGTAGGAGGACACTTCCTTGACGATTTCATCATACCTGGCCTTTGAGTACTTGGGTGTTGTTGCATCCATCTACAGTAAGAAAGCAAAAATATAACACAGCTGTTAGGTATCAAATAAATAAGGAATACGAACAAGTTAATATAATACTGCATTAGCAACCTATTTACTCCAGATTCACAGGCTAAAACTAAAGCATAGAACTTGTTTCCACATCAAGAGTTCATGCTTTTCACTGATAACTCTCAGCAGTTGATGGTACATGATATTTTACATTGAAAAGCAATACAAAACCAAACATTGTATAGTATGTAAATTCTTTAAACGTTTAACGGATGTGCGAGACAAAAAATTTCATACATGTATGCATCAAAATGTTGATTCAGTTGGTGATACACGGAATGAAAACATAATGCAAATAAAACAAGTGGTAGCATCAGCAACAAAAGCAGTACACAAAGAAAGCAATACCTTGTTGCAACAACAGATCATTTGCTTGACACCAAGGGTGAAGGCAAGGAGAGCATGCTCACGGGTCTGCCCATCCTTGGAAATACCAGCTTCGAAACCACCAGTGGTGGAATCAATGATTAAGAACAGCGCAATCAGCCTGAGATGTTCCAGTAATCATGTTCTTAATAAAGTCACGATGTCCAGGAGCATCAATGACAGTGCAGTAGTACTTGGTGGTCTCAAACTTCCACAAAGCAATATCAATGGTGATACCACGCTCACGCTCAGCCTTGAGCTTGTCAAGCACCCAGGCATACTTGAATGACCTCTTGTTCATCTCGGCAGCTTCTTTCTCAAACCTTTCAATCACACGCTTGTCAATACCTCCAAGCTTGTAGATCAAGTGGCCAGTAGTGGTGGACTTGCCAGAGTCGACATGTCCAATGACCACAATGTTGATGTGAACCTTCTCTTTACCCATTCTAGTAACCTACAGTTCATCCAAAGCCGAACACAATTGAATAATAAGAGTACGCCTATATACAACAAATAGAACTATAAAAATAAAGAAATCGCAAAACTAAATCTGAATACACTAGTATCCTCATCACTTTCATGCGACTAGATCTAGAAAACATATTCTCAGGATAACAAATTCTAGAATGAACAATAAGCTACACAAACCTAGACGAACAAAAATAAACAGCTGAAATATAAAGCAAACTCAGCGCATTAACTGCTCTGAGGGCCAGGTTAAACTTGAATTAGACTATAAGGGCGAGCAAAAGCGGCATAGGCCAGAAGAAAGTGAATCAATATGGAAGACAGTCGGTTAACTGAGACGGAAATAGGCGATTCTATTACAAATGCCCCTTACGAAACCCTCAAATCGGCGATAGAGGGGAAGAAGCGATAACCGAAGTGAAAGAGAAATTGGAGGGAAGAAGTCAATATATATAGTGGGAAATGGAGCTAGGGTTCTTCTATTTAGGTCGGATAAGTAAAAGACGATTTTGCCACTACTGCTGCATTTTCTTAGAGTTCCAATTAGATATTTTTTAGAGTTTTAAATGAAGCGATAAGTTCAAAAAAAACCCCTGATGTTTCATTTTTCAGAAAAATATCCCCTGATGTTCAAAACCAAGCAAAACGCCCCCTGATGTTTGTCTCCGTCAGCAAAAAAGAGGCTCGGCCGTCCAACTCCAGTTAAATGCTGACGTGGCAAGGGGCATTTTTGTCAAAACTCATTCTTTTAACTCATTTCAATAAAAACCCATTAACCCAAACATCAAACCCAAAACCCATTAACTGGGTTTCGCCGGATTTTTTCGGCCGTCGTCGGAAAATCGCGATTCCGGCAACCACCCAAAAAATCCGGCGAAACCCAAAAATTTCCTCTTTCCCGTCGCCGCTGCCGGAACTCCCACGTCACCGTCGTCTCACCGTCTGAAGCCTCGCACTCCCACGCCGCCCCGCCTCGCCGTCGTCCACCGCCCCGCCTCGCCCTCGACGAGATCTGAACTCCCACGTCGCCACCGTCTCGCCGTCCGAAGCCTCGCACTCCCACGTCGCCCCCGCCTCGCCGTCCGAAGCTTCACCGTCGTCCGCCGCCCCGTCTCGCCCTCGGCGAGATCTGAACTCCCACGTCGCCGCCGTCTCGTCGTCCGAAGCCTCGCCGTCGTCTACCGCCCCAACCCAAAACGATTCTCGGCGAAAATCAGCGAAAACGACGAAAACGAACGGCGGCCGAGAGACGGCGGTGGCTTCGACGGGACGAGATCTAGTTCGGCTGGTTGCGGGAAAGGTGTGGGCGGTGGGGACCAGGCGACGGGGGAAAGGTGTGGGGGCCGGATTTTTTGGTTTTCGCCGGAGGGGAATTGGAGTCGCCGGAGTTTGAGGTGTCGTCGCCGGAATCGCGATTTTCCGGCGACAGCGCCGGCAAGGGTTTGGGTTAGGGTTGGGTTGGGTTTGTTGGGTATTTGGGTTAAGTTCATGGATATTTGGGTTTGTATATGGGTAAATGGATTTTTAGGGTTAGAAAAGTGAATTGGACAATTTTGCCCCTTGTTCACGTCAGCATTTAACTTGAAAATGACGGCCGAGCCTCTTTTTGCTGACGGAGATAAACATCAGCGGTCATTTTACTTGGTTTTGAACATCAAGGGATATTTTGCTGAAAAATGAAACATCAGGGGGGTTTTTTGAACTTATCCCTAAAACTTAATCATAGTATGTATATAATTTCTGACAACATATAAATCACTTAAACTCCTTTTGTTTTCCCATGTCGAACATTTATTTGCACCCAATAAAGTCATCAGGTAAATTTTCTTTATTTCAATTTTAAACCATAAATAATAGTAGTAATAATAATTTT